>CAUYSK010111672.1:0-107718 GCA_963575035.1 Avahi laniger
TTTTGATCCAGCAATCCCATTACTGGGCATCTACCCAAAGAGCAAATGATGTCGTATAAGAAAGACACCTGCACCCGGATGTTTATAGGAGCACAATTCACAATTGCAGAAATGTGGAAACAACCCAAGTGTCCATCAATACATGAGTGGATTAATAAAATGTGGTATATGTACACCATGAAGTACTATTCAGCTTTAAGAAACAATGGTGATATAGCACCTCTTGTATACTTCTGGATAGAGCTGGAATGCATTCTACTAAGTGAGGTATCCCAAGAATGGAAAGACAAGCACCACATGTACTCACCATCAAATTGGTATTAACTGATCAACACATAAGTGCACATATAAGACTAACATTTATTGGATGTCGGGCAGGTGAGAGGGGGGAGGGGGAGGAGTATATGCAGACACAAAGAGTGCAATGCACACCATCCAGGGGATGGACACACTTGAAGCTCAGACTTGGGGGGGGCGGGGGCAAAGGCAACATACGTAACCTAAACATCTGTACCCCCATAATATGCTGAAATTAAAAAAAAAAAGCTATATGCACAATTTGACCTTTAAAGCTGGGTACACAGTTGGCACTCGATAGACATTTCGTATAAAAATAAAGAAATAAAGAAATAAATACAGTTAGGTCCCTGTATAGTGAACAATTGAGCTCTTCCTTTTAATTTCGTAATTTAAGGTAAGTGGTAATCTCAAATCCAATGTTGCAGCTAATCCTAAACACAAACATGGGAAATAAAATGCTGGGCAGTAGTAAATGAGAAAAAAGGTAGAAAAATTTTGTATCTTTTAAACTTAAATTATTTTATTCAACAGATATTTATTAACTATCAATTAGGCTGCTAGGCACTGTGGCCTGCCTTAAGGATACAATAAGGATTAATAAAATGGGCTCTGCCCTGAATGATGTGACAATCACTGTTGATAAGGATAGAATCTGAATGCTAAGAAGTGCCATCCCACCTCCAAACTGAGTTCCAATGACCCAATGAGAGTTATCCAAGAGAAGAGGTAAAGTACATTCTTGGCATAAGGATTAGGGAGAGCAGAGGCTAAAAGATGTGGCGTGTAACAGGAGAATTTGCCAGAAATAAGAACAAAGAAGCTCGAAGTCATATTAACAAATTAATGCTTGGTCCTCGGGGCAACGGAGAATACCAAAGGAGTTTGTGCAGGGGAGAGACACGGTAGTAATTAAGACTTAGAACATTCTGGGACGTGGAGAATGTTGTCAGGGAACATCAGAACAAGGAACGGATTAGATGGCTGCTGATGGGCAGCTGAACTGAGGCAGCAGCAGAGGGGAAGGAGGGAAGTAGTCCAGTCAGAGAGGTATGACGGCGACAGGACCGCAGCTGCTGGAGGTGACATGATGTGGGGCTCAGAGGGTCAGAGGTTTCCAGTTTAAGTACCGGGGCACGTAAGTGGTGGGGCTCTAACCGGTAGAGTGAGTAAGGGGACAGAGGGGATGAGAAGGGGAAACAAGGGCTTAATTCGGAAAAGATTGAGTGAAATGCTTATTTTACATTCAAATTTAGATGCCAGTAAGCAGTTTTACTCCTAGATCTGGATTTCATTCAAAAGACCGGGGCTGCAGGTAGTGACATAGCGGAGATGATAGAGATGGCAGGGAAAGAAGGCTGACTTTAACAGAGCACACTTTAAAACAATTCATGAAAAAAACGCAAAATATTTCATAATATTCCACATTAATAATGATCAAATGCTTAAGCTCTGAAGTTATACTGTCTGGTTTTCTGGTTTTGAATACTGTTTGATAACGTTTATTCTTTAGATAGTTAACTTCTTCAGGCTTTAATGTCCTCTGTAAAATGAAGATAATAGTTAAAAGGATTAAATAAATTTATATGTGCAACTTGCTCTAAACAGTGGCTGCTATTTATAGATAACCATCAAATGTGGGTGTGTGTGTCCTAAATGATTTAACACTTCTCAATAAACCATTTTTCCTTGTAGTCAACATGTCAATCCAGAAATTTTAGTGTATGGCACACAGTAAAAAGGCTATGTGAGGAGCAGAAGACATGGCAGACAGTGAGGAAACTCACTATTTAAGAGGGTTGCAAAAAGAGCACTAAAACAACACTGAACAGTAAGACAGTCTCCCATTCTTCCCTCAGCTTCAGCCGTTTGTATCCCTTGGCTTCCCTAAAGCCATTGCCAGGATCTCCCCTTCCTTAGGTGAGAGCCACAGGACGTTTGCACCTGTTTTCCTAAGACTTTTGCTGACCCTTTACACTTTGGCCAACTTCCACCATCTATATCTCAGCTTAAGCGTCACTTTCTCCAACCCTAAACTAAATTACTCCCCCTGTTAGGTTTCCCATAGCACCTCATTCTCCTTCAAGGCACTTTAATTATTCATAGTTATTCAAGAACTCCAGAGAAGGAAAAGAAACCTGTGGGCACAGAAGGGACCAGGAAAGTCCTTAAAGAGAGACTTTGATAGGACATATAAATTTTGAAACAAATTAGGAACATTTTACAGAGATTAGGGAAGTGATTAACCAAACAAACAGGTTTGGTTGAGCTAGAATTTCATTGGAGAGTAGCTATTTTAATACTGGACAGTGTGCTGAGGAGCTGCGTGCCGTGTGTGACCCTGCGGAGAAGTGAGATCACAAAGTACCCCAGTGTGTGAGTGTTTGCGTTCCACAGGCCCTGGTGCTAGAAACTTTCTTTGTGCATTACCAAACAGAAGCGCATGTGGGGCAGAGAAGCACAACGTTTCAAATGGCTATCAGTACGCAGGTCCTGGATATTTTCTAAAAAGATGCTTCAGTTTCCTAAAGGAGGTGGAAAACTTGCAGATGGAAAGGGCCTATCCCGGTGCTCAGGGGGATGCTTTATTATACCTCGTCTCTATTGGGGGCTTGGGTTCTAAGCTAGTGATATTTGGACATAGGACCTTTCTCGTTTTGGTTAAATCAAAAGATGCTCCTTTTGGAAAGTGAAATAAATGTAATACTGTTCTAGATCACGCATGACCAGGCTCTTCTCATTCATGGCTAAACATGATTTTTATTGCAGCCAAATGGATATAACTCGAATTAACAGCAGGAAGGCAGTATCTGTCACTGATCATCTTCATTTTTCCCTCTGTCATTAGTCAGATTATTATAAACTTTCATTTGGTTTTGGAGCATGAAGGGCGAACATTTCTTACATCCCTGGTACGTCCCAGGTAGTGCGCCCCACCCCCTGTATATGCCATTTTATTGCTGTTCAAAACCACCTCGTTATGTATTATCTCAGTTTTATAGATAAAATCATCTTTACCTAAATGACATAGCATTTATACTGAAAAGATTAATTCTTTCAAGTAAAAAAGGATTCGGTAGACATTTTTTTGTACATTTTTTACTTTCAAGTAAAAAATGATTCGGTTTATGAATCAACCGAATCCATAAATAAACAAGAAAACAAGAAAGGTAGCACCAGATTGAATGATGTGGGCTACGTCTTCCTACTCAACTCGAACGGGGTCCACGTGTACAGAATCCTGCTCTGTTGTGTTCACTGTTCTATCCCAAGTGTTTAGAACAATGTATGACACACAGTGGACTCTCAGGACATATTTGCTAAGTGAATGGATGAAAATGAAAAGGCTGACAGTAGAAGCCTATTAAAATGTACTTTGGCGAGCATAAGAGAAGGTAGAAATACCGGTGACATCGGGACATATACTGCATACCACCCAATCACAAGAAGAATGGTCAGTGTGCTCTCCTAATGAATATTACAGCACTGGCAAAAATATAAGTTATGTTTAGTGAAAGGGGACTTCGTTTATCCAGATGTAATTGGGAACACGTTCCTTTAACACAGGATAGATTCTTACCTTGCAGAAAATTTCTCTCTCAGAAGGTTGAACAAGAATAATAAGGAAACTTAATGTTGAATTATTAATTTTGGATTTCGACAATAACCAAACAAATAACAAACGTAATTCAAAAATAAACACAAACCAATGAAATTTTAACTTTCCAACCATAGTAAGAAAACATCAAGAGGAAATTTTGTAAAGAAATGTTTTATAAAAATTTACCCGATGATATTATATATTTTTTTTTATTTCAGCATATTATGGGGGTACAGATGTTTAGGTTACATATGTTGCCCTTGCTCCCCCTCCCCCCACAAGTCCAAGCTTCAAGCGTGTCCATCCCCCAGATGGTGCACATTGCACTCATTGTGTATGCATATACCCGTCCCCTCCTCCCCCCTCCCCCCTGCACGACATCCAATAAATGTTATTCTTATATGTGCACTTAAGTGTTGATCAGTTAATACCAATCTATGAGTGGATTAATAAAATGTGGTATATGTATACCATGGAGTATTATTCAGCTTTAAGAAACAATGGTGATATAGCGCCTCTTGTATACTCTCGGATAGAGCTGGAACCCATTCTACTAAGTATCCCAAGAAGGGAAAAACAAACACCACATGTACTCACCATCAAATTGGTATTAACCGATGATATTATATTTTAAAAGAATATGCAGAGAAGATCAAAGGAGAAGTGACCAATCCAATATGGCCAAATCTAAGTAAAAATTAATTACCTGAGTCTATGTATGTTCCACCCTGTGTTTGGCACCTAACAGATCTTTGAAGGATTTGGTAAGTTATATTAACTAGGCTTATGTTTGGAGAAAAATGAAAGCCAAGCACAGAAAGTTCTTTTTCTATGTTTAGAATTAGAATGATAAAGAATGGCCAGGTATCCTGCATGGAGTAGTTGCTCTAATTCTAGCAGATAATAAAATGCGGAAACCTTGTGTTTCTGTCCCTTCTGAAATGAAGCTTATCCAAATTAGAAAAGTTAAAGCAACATGAAGGATTTGAAAACCTGGATGGATTAAAGACCATCCCACTTTTTAAAATGAGTCCAAGTCTGCATTCTCAGTCTTATTGTTAATACATATCTTGCCATTAAACAAAGGGATAACTCCTGATGATCTTTGAGAAATCACCACAGAAATTTTAAAGATGCCAAGTTACACAAACATCTTGATTTTGCAAAAACAGAAGAAAACTGTAGCCTTGAAATGTGGAATAACAAATATAATATCAATGTCCACTGAAATTCTAGAGGGCCCTGTGATTTATGAACGTTTAGGGATGAAAAAGCATTTACTAATAAATTCATTCTCAATAATCTAAGAAATGTAAAATAATGTGTTTTCTTCCTTTGATAAACTCACTAGTTTAGCAGAGGTTCTATAAATTGGGCATTTTCCCTCATGGTTACATTTTGAACAAGACGGAGAAGTAAGTCACAAATGAGTTAAGTTCTAACCTCCTTTTCAAATGCTTTTTCAGAGAAATGAAGGAAAACCTGGCTCAATACTTTATAGAGCAGATTTCAGATAATACCCCACCTGAGGACTAAAGCATTCCTCCGGTTTGCTCTCAATTTGACAAGTATTTACTGGTGGAGAAATGTGTCCTAAATTCAGGATCCCAATAATTTCTGAATATTCATTAGGATATTTTAAATGAAATTTGTTATTTGTAATTATCATGGGTACATACCAGCTGTATATCTTTGCAGGGCATGTGTGGTGTTTTGATACAGGCACACAATGTGAATTAATCAAATCACAGTAATTGAGATGTACATCAACTCAGGCATTTAACATTTATTTGTGTCAGGAACATTATACTTCCACTCCTTTGTTATTTTAAAATACACCCTAACTTATTGTTGATTATAGTCATTTTGTGGTGCTATCAAATATTGTTCATTCTATCTATCTAACTATATTTTTGCAATCGTTACGCACCCCCACTTTATTCCTCCTTCCCACTACCCTTGCCAGTCTCTGATAACCTTCATTCTCCTCTGTCTCTGTGAAATCAATTGTTTTTAATATTTAGCTCCCACATATGTGTGAGAACATACAGGATTTGTCTTTTTGAGCTTAGCTTATTTCACTTAACATAATGTTCTCCAGTTCCATCCATGTTGTTGCAAATGGCAGGATTTCATTCTTTTCTGGCTATACCATATTCCATCATGTATCTACCACTTCTTTATCCATTCATCCATTGATGGACACTTAGGTTGACTCCAAATCTTGGCTATTGTGAATAGTGCTGCAATAAGCATGAGAGAGCAGATATCTTTTTGATATACTGATTTCCCCTCCTTTGGATATATACCCAGCATTGGGATTACTAGGTCATAAGGTAATTTTATTTTTATTTTTTTGAAGAATGTCCATACTGTTCTCCATAATGGTTACACCGATTTACTTTCCCACTAAAAGTGTATGAGGGTTTCCCTTTGTCCACGTCCTCACCAGCATTTGTTATTACTTGTCTTTTTGATAAAAGCCATTTTAATTGGGGTGAGATAGTATCTTGTTGTAATTTTGATTTACATTTCTCTCATGACTAATGATGCTGAGCATTTTTTCATATACCTGTTGGACATCTGTATGTCTTCTTTTGAGAACTGTCTGTTCAGATCTTTCACCCATTTTTAATTGGATTATTTGATTTTTTTCCTACTGAGTTGTTGGAGCTCCTTATATAGTCTAGTTATTAATCCCTTGTCAGATGGGTAGTTTGCAAATATTTTCTCCCATTCTATGGGTTGCCTTTGTTGATTGTTTCTTTTGCGGTGCAGAAGCTTTTTAGCTTGGTGTGATCCCATTTGTCCAATTTTACTTTGGTTGCCTCTGCTTTGGAGGTACTACTCAAGAAGTCCTTGCCTAGACCAATATCCTGAAGCATTTCCCCAGTGTTTTCTTTCATAGTTTCATAGTTTCAGGACTTAAATTTAAGTCTTTAATCTTTTTATTTGATTTTTGTATGTGGTGAGAGATAAGGGTCTAGTTTCATTCTTCTGCATATGGATATCCAGTTTTCCCAGCACCATTTATTAAAGAGACTGTCCTTTACCCACTGTATGTTCTTTGCCGAAGATAACTTCACTATAGATGTGTGGATTTATTTCTGGGTTCTCTATTCTGTTCCATTGGTCTATCCAGTACCATGCTGTTTTGGTTATAACAGCTCTGTAGTATACTTTGAAGTCAGATAATGTGATTCCTCCAGTTTTTTTCTTTCTGCTCAGAATGTCTCTGGCTATTCTGGGTCTTTTGTGGTTTCCTATAAATTTTAGGATTTTTTTTTTCTATTTCTGCGAAGAATGTCATTGGTATTGTGATGGGGATTGCATTGAATCTGCAGATTGCTTTGGGTAGTACGGACATTTTAATGATATTGCTTTCTCCAATTAATGAGCATGGAATATCTTTCCATTTTTTCTGTCCTCTTCAATTTCTTTCATCAATGTTTTATTATTTTCATTATAGAGATCTTTCAATTCTTTGGTTAAGTTTATTCCTAGGTTGTTGTTGTTTTTTTTTACTTACAGCTATTGTAAATAAGATTACTTTCTTGGATTCTTTTTCATATTGTTTACTGTTGGCATATAAAAATGCTACTGATTTTGTATTAGATGTATTCCAATGAAAAACCTACAAAAAGTAAGAGCTAGTTTCAGGAGCAATGTGAGGGGCCTGTATTTAAAGAAGTTGTAAGTATATATTATGTATTATATTTTTCATCATATTCAGGAATGACATCCTCCATCTTATAGGAGACTGATTGATGTGTGAACCCTGGGGTCCATGAGAGTCTGTGAATTATGTAGATTTATATAATAAATCTATAAATTATTATATATAATTGTGCTTAATAATCCTCTGAATAATTCTACTGAACTTTGTTCCCTGAATCATTTTCTTTTACCCCCACCAACTGACTTGATACTCCTATAAGAATTCCAAGTTTTTTCAAGTTTGCTTATCAACCTCTTCCATTACATTAAAGGAATCAATTATATAAAATATTTTTAAAGAATTTATTTTTCCCTTTCTCTAAGTCTTTTAAAATCATCTGAGACTGATGTAATTCACAACCAATAGTTCTTCCAAGCAACATCCTTTGCTTCTCAGGATTATTCGTTCATTTTTAAACAGTAATATATATTTAATATATGCAGGTACTAGAAGTAGTCATTACTATTATAATTCTGTTATTAATTTTGACACAGCAGTTTGCTACATTGACAAAATAGTGAATGCATATTCTTTATTATATTAATAAGTGTGCTCAGTTTTTAAGAATTCCTGTTACCAATATTTTGCAAGGAAAAGAACAGAATATGAGAATAGCCCTACAAAAGAGGAAGAACACAAAATTTTAAAATTGTAGTAATTTGGCAAACTGCCATCTGATTGACACTCAAAGCCACCTGGATCTGTATATTGGACACTAGTGATGCTCTGCCCAGATGCTGTTTTCCTGACCTGTGCACCATCCTCAGCAGAATTGCACTGTGAATGGGAACTGCCTTTCTCAGAAGGTTATGTAATCATGTAACAAATTGCAAAATTTCATAACTGACACTCAGATCTGCAAATAAAAAATTTGATTTTGATTTTGTCTTTTTTATAATGCCCTCATCCCAAAGTATAAGGAAGGGAATGATTTATTATTTAATATAATCTAGTAAATTCAGTACAGTCCAAAAATTAAAGCAGTCACTTGAGGAAACTCGGACTCTGTTGGATGACCCTGTTTTTCATATTTTCTCCCCAGTCCTTAACTTCTGTCTAAATGGCATTTCGATATTTGGGAGGTACTGTGGATGTTGTCTTATGGTAGTAGGGGTCAACTAGGGTCTGAGATCCAAATATATTTTCCCCCGAGAATTATCTGTGAGACCTCAAAATTAATCCCTATGCATATGCTGTCAATGTATAGAAAACATCACAAAACATAGTAGCTCAAAGCAAAAGTCATTTGTTGTTTTTTGTGAGTCCTGGGTGTGGTCCTGCTGAACAGTGCTCTCTGCCAGGCTGTGCTGGTATCTGAGACAAAAGGAAAAATCAATAATATTCACCCTACATTTATTTAAAATTTTGATATTTTATTCATCATAGATTTTTTGCATTAATTTTTATTTTTTTGAATTTTTATATTAAAATATTTATTATTTTAAAAAAATTATATTTATAGATTTAAAGAGTACATGTGAAGATTTTTTACATAGATATATTAGGCAGTGGTAAAGTCTGGCTTTGGTGCAATCCTCACCCAATAGTATACATAGTACCCTTTAGATAATTTTTTATCCTGTACCTTTTTCCCACCCTTTCACTGTCCTGCCCTTCTGAGTCTCCATGTCTATTATTCCACTTTCTATGCCCATGTGTACTCGTTATTTAGCTCCTACTTATAAGTGAGAACATGTGGTATTTGACTTTCTGTTCTGAGTTATTTCACTTGAGAAAATGACCAATGTTCCATTCAAGTTGCTGCAAAAGGCATGATTTCATGCATTTTTATGGCTGAATAGTACCCTATAGTATATAGATAGATAGATAGATAGACACACCACATTTTGTTTATCCAGTCATCAATTAATAGCACTTAAGTTGATTCCATATATTTGCTATTGTGAATAATGCTGCAATAAACATATCAGTGCAGGTATCTTTTTGAAAGAATGATTTCTGTTCCTTTGAGGAGATACTCAGTAGTGAGATTGTTAGATTGAAGATAGGTGTATTTTTAGTTCTTTGAGAAATCTCCATGCTGTTTTCCATAGAGGTTGTACTAATTTACATTCCCACCAACAGTGTATAAGCATTCCCTTTTCTCCATATCCTTGCCAACAGCTATCGTTCCTTGCTTTTTTAGTAATGCTCATTCTAATTGGTATAAAATGATGTTATTGTAGTTTTAATTTACATTTTTCTGATAATTAGTAATGTTGAGCATTTTTTAAATGTTCGTAGCCATTTGTATGTCTTCTTTAGAATACAATTTGTTCATGTCCTTAGCCCACTTTTCTTGTTGAGTTGTTTGAGCCCCTTGTAGATTCTGGATATTAGTTCTTTGTCAGATTCATTGTTTGCAAATATTTTCACCCCTTCTGTAGGTTTTCTATGTACTCTGTTAATTTTGTCTTTAGCTGTGCAGAAGCTTTGTAGTTTAATTAAGTCCTTTTTGCTGTTTTTGTTGCATTTGTCTTTGAGGTCTTAGTTATATTAATACATTCTTTGCTTAAGCCAATATTTAGAATAGGTTTTATAGGTTTTCTTCTAGACCTTCTATAGTTTCAGGTCTTACATTCAAGTCTTTAATTCATCCTGAGTTAATTTTTGTATATAGTGAGAGGTATGGGTCCAGTTTCATTATTCTTCATGTGACTATCCACTTTTCCCAGCTTCATTTACTGAATAGGGTATCCTTTCCCCAGTGAATATTTTTGTCTATTTTGTTGGAGATGACTTAGTTGTAGGTATAGGACTCTATTTCTGGATTCTCTATTCTGTCCCATTGATTTGTGTGTCTTTCTACATCAGTACAATGTTGTTTTGGTTACCATAGCCTTGTAGTATAGTTCAAAGTCAGATAATGTGATGCCTCCAGCTTTGTTCTTTTTACCTAAGATTGCTTTGGCTATTCCAGCTCCTTTTTGGTTCCACATGAATTTTAGGATTGTTTTTTCTAATTCTTCATTATCTAATTCTTTATATTTTCTAATGAAAAATGACATTGGTATTTTGATAGAAATTGCATTGAATCTATAGATTGCTTTGGGAAGTATAGTCATTTTAACAATATTGATTCTTCCAATCCATGAGCATGGAATGTTTCTCCATTTCGTTGTGTCATCATGATTTTTTCATCAGTGTTTTGTGGTTCTTGTTTCACTTCCTTTGTTAAATGTATTTCTAGGTATTTCTTTTGGTAGCTATTAAAAATGGGATTGAGTTCTTGATTTTTTTTCTCAACTTGGTTGTTATTGGTGTACAGAAACGTTACTGATATCCGTGCATTGATTTTATATCCTGAGAATTTACTGAATTCACTTATCAAATCTAGGAGTCTTTTGGAGGAGTTCTTAGGGTTTTCTAGGTATAAGATCAAATCATCAGCAAACAGAGATAATTTAAATTCATCTTTTCCAATTTGGATGCCTTTTATTTCTTGTCTGGCCTGATTGCTCTGGCTAGGACTTCCACTACTATGTTGAATAGGAGCTATGAAAGTGGGCATTCTTGTCTTGTTCCAGTTCTTAGGGAAAATGCTTTTAACTTTTCCCCACTCAGTATAATTTTGGCTGTGGGTTTCTAATATATGACTTTTATTATTTTGAGGTATATTCCTTCCATGCTTAGTTGAAGTATTATTTATTCTTATTACTGTTTTGGAACTCCCTTAAATTTTACGAGTGCCTCACTTGCCTCATTTAGTCCTGACCCTGTCACTGAGGCATGGGCTTACTGTTATTTCTGTGGTCAGCTGACAGGTCAGCTTGGAGTTGGCTAGTTTAGGATGGTCTCAACTAGGATGACTTGACTCTGCTCCATGTAATCTCTCATATACATGTGTCTCTTGTATTAATATCTTCCCAGCAGGCTAGATGAGCCATAATCTCAGGCTAACCTGGGCATGTTATCTTGATGGACACAGAGAAGCAAGAAAGAAATCAAAAACATGTAAGCTCTTTTACAAGCATCTGCTTGCATTAAGTTTGCCACTGACTTGTGGCCAAACCAAGTTACAAAGGTAGAATCAGTGTGGGAGCAGACTACAAAGTTACAAGCAAAAGACATAAATATAAGGAAGCCGTTAATTAGAACCCTAACATGGTCAGTCTAACATACTCTCTAAGCCTTGATTTCCTCAAATGTAAAATGAGAATACTAGTAGAACCTACTACATAACAATGTTAGGGGGATTGAATAAGATATTATGTAAAGCTCTAGGATAGTTCCTGGCATATACCTTTTCAATAAAACTATAATTTGTTATACATTTGAATTTATGTTAAACTCTGAATTAGCATTTTGAAGGACTATCCCTTGGTGTGGGATAGTCTGTTTGCCTCTATTTCCTTACTAGATAATAAAAGTACACAGATAATTATGCAGATTTTAAAATACAGCATATAAACACTCTGATGAGTGCTTCTCATTATACAAGCACTCAATGTTATTTGAAATCGAGCCTGAATTTCTTTATCAATAAATGCATGTGACTTATCAAAGTTAAATTATAGGGAAAAATAAAGAATAAAAAATATTTCACATGGGAGAATCCTTAACTTATCTAGAATCACATCGTCTCAAGACATTTTGTTTTATTTTCTTTTATTTTTATTTCAGAACATTAGGAGAGTATAAACATTTTGGTTACATGATTTGCTTTTGTACAGTTTGAGTCAAAGTTATGTGTGCCCATCACCAAGACAGTGTGCATTGTACCTGTTAGGTGCATATTTCCCTTCTCCTCACCTCCACCTGCTTCGTTTCCGTTGAGTTTTACTACCATATGTGCACATAGGCATTGATCGATTAGTTGCAATTTAATAGTGAGTATATGTGATATTTGTTTTTCCATTCTTGTGAAACTGGAGGATATTCTTCTAAGCAAAGTATCTCAAGATAATTTTAAAAATTTAACCATGGGCAGGAATACCTATAAACTAAATTTAGTTTAAGGAAGTAAAGTAGGGGTGTGCGTGTGTGTGTGCGTGCACTCATGTGCCTTCACAGGTGAGACCCTATGAAATATCATTTCTGGCATTTCTCAGATTGCTGGGCTCTTTGCTTCTAAATAAGCTGACTGATAAAGGGAGGTAATGAAGGATAAGACTGGCTGGATCTGCTAGTGAAAATTTTCTGTCATTATGCTGCTCCTACTTTCTTGTAGTAGTGAATCTAAACTATATAAGCAACGTAAGACAAACAATTACTGTTAAATTTGAGAAAGATGACTGTTATAATGTACACCTTGGGTAAATGTTTGAAGAGTAGAATAAGAGGTACTATATGCATATAAAAATTCTATGTGAATTTCTGGAATTCTTCAGATTTAAAGAGAACTGGAATCTAAATTGATAAAATTCTTGAGGATGGGAATTCTCCAGTGAGCCCTATCACCATTTGGAACATCACCCCTAGCTGTGTGCTTTAGTAAAGAAGGAGACCATTCTCCTATGCATGAATTTTCTACTGCTCTTTCTTTGAAAACCAAATATTTCCCAAATTTACTTAATTACAGCTTCACATGGGGAAAAATGCACATCAAATTTAAAGTTTAAAAAAGTGCTAAATTTCCACCCTTTAAATGTGACCTGCACATGACTTCCTTTCAGAGTACAGTATAGAAAAGGAACTACCTTTACAGTGGAGAAACCTCACAAACACTGCCTCAGCCAGGTGATCAAGGATAATATCAATAGTGATGAATCAGGTTGATAAGATGTACCACTGATGCGATGTTGTGTATAATGTTAAAAATAGTGCTCTATTTCTGTGGTCTTCCTTTCCCAAACCTACAACCTCAGTCTAACCATGGGAAAAATATTAGACAAATCCCTCTTTTTAAATATATATTTTTTAAATTTTTAAGTATTATGGGTATATAACAATTATATTATTTATAGGGTACATGTGATGTGATGTTTTATACCAGCATACAAGGTGTAGTAATCAAATCCGGGTAATTGGGGTACCCATCACCTCAAGCATTTATCATTTCTTTGTGTTAGGAACATTCCAGTTCCACTCTCTTAGTTATTTTAAAGCAGCAGTTCCCAACCTTTTTGGCACCAGGGACTGGTTTCATGGGAGACAGTTTTTCCACAGCCAGGGGTTGGCAGCCATAGGTGATGTGAGCCATGGGGCACGGCTGTAAATACAGATGAAGCTTAAGCTTTGCTCACTGGCCACCTCCTGCCATGCGGCCCAGTTCCTAAGTTTCACGGAAGACATTTTGTCCATGGACCCCAGGAGCAGGTGGGTGGTGGGGCACTGTAGAACTCTGTAGCCTGGTCTCTGGCAGACTGAAGACCAGTACAGGTCTGTGGTCCAGGGATTGGGACCACAGCTTTAAAAGATACTCTAACTTATTGTTGATTATAGTCCCTTTGTTCTGCTATCAAATATTGTTCATTCTAACTATCTAACTGTATCTTTGCACCCATTAACCATCCTCACTTTATCCCACTTCCACTACCCTTCCCAGGCTCTGGCAGCCATAATCCTACACTCCGTCTCCAGGAGATCAATTGTTTTAATGTTTAGCTCCCTGGTATGAGCGGAAACATGGAGACACATCCCTCTTGAGGGACAGTCTACCAAATACCTGACCAGCACTCCTTAACACTGCCCAAGTCATCAAACACAGGAAAGCAGAGAAAATGTCACAGGTAGGAGGAGCTTATGGAGACACAGCAAGAAAATGTAATATGGCGTCCTGGATGAAACCGTGGAATAGAAAAAGAACATTAGGTAAAAACTAAGGAAATCTGAGTAAAATATGGACGTTAGTTGACAGTAATATGTCAGTTCACTTATCATGGCACACGTACCGTTCTAATGGAAGATGTTAATTATAGGGAAACTGAGTATAAGGTATAAGGCCACTCTCTGTACTATCTTTACAACTTTTCTGCTAATCAAAAACTATTCTAAAATTAAAAGATTATTTTTAAAAGCCTATTTCAACTTATATCTTAATTAAGAACTTAGACATTTTTTAACAAAATGGAAGAAATGTCTTTTTATGATAATGTGAGAGCAATTTTATATTCAATAATTATATTATGTTTCTATTCAAGGACTGTTTTCATAAACATTAGTCCAAACACCAGTTTACAAGGAAAGGTTGAGATAACTAAAAACAACTGCTTTAACAGTTAACATCTAAAGTTGAAATACTTTATAACTGTATTGTTATTCTATAGTTTTTGAACAAAACCTAAAACTTTTTTTAAACTATTCATAATTTCAAAAGATCTTAGGTTACAGTTTCCCTTTGTAAGAAAAGCAAATCCTTAAATTTATATAAAGCAAATATTTATGGACTATAAGGAGAAATCAAAGAAACACAAATGCTGGGTTTTTTACATATTTAAAAAATACTGGTTTTGATCTGATAAACTCAAATACAAGAGGATACCATATGAAGTGATAGAAACAAACTTGTAAATATCTTGGGGCATTTTCCTTCAACAACCTACCCAAAATTAAATAACTATTAATGTAAATAATTTTGATTTTTAGTTTTTACTTTTTATACTCAGAGCCCATTCAAATTTATAAAACAAAAAATCAATATTGTATACCCAGGAACAGAAAAGTGTGAAACTTCTATGATCATTTCAGAGCTCAGCTATAGCGAGTGAATGGCTGTTTTAGTATCTTTCTCTCTAGAACTAAACTGGTACCTGATGAACGCTTTTCAATGGCTGTCTGGTTGATAGACCTATATGCATAGTTTTCACCTATTACAGCAGTAAATAAATGGCCCTGCATATTGGAGTACAGTGAGTCCTCACTTAACAGCATTGATAGGTTCTTAGAAACTGAAACTTTAAGCAAAACAACATGCAGCAGGTCCTCAAAGACTGTCATTTTATTCAACGTTGTTTCCCTATAACATTGTTGAGAAAAAATAAAAATGGTTTTGTTGTACATTGTTTCACTTACACTCACAATATCCAAGAACCTATTGACACCATTGAGTCTCTATCCATCATATCTAAGTGCGCATGCCTTTGTGTGTGTACTGGTAATATTCTAATTACTGTGACTACCTGTGTTTATCTTAACAGTGATGTTTCCTGAAAGCAAGAATTATCTCATACATGCAATAGATTCCCTCTGCTCTAAATAGAAAATAAAACTTTAGCAAAAGGACATTTATGTTTAATAATTCTATAATAGTTAAAATGAACATAGTAAAAACAATAGAATTAACTATCATTTTTTGCATGCTTAGGATAGGACTACAATTTGGTGAAATATCTGCTGTGTTATAGACACCAGAAAGACAGAAATTTGACCTAAAACATTGGTACTCACTGGTACTCAGATAAATGCATACTAGGCCCTGGTTACAGCAAATACATGAAGCAGGAGTTATTCATTGGGCATATTAGCAAAAGAGCATGAGAGCTGTTAATAAACTTTTTCACAGTTAATAAATGGCAAAGGAACTTTTCAAAACCAAGACTTACGACTTCTAAGTCTGTGCTCTTTCCACATTCTTGCATGGCCACGTCCCATTCATGCCAGGATATTTGTGCCTAAAATAATAAAATCAAATCAACGATTTTGACATCACTAGCTTCTTTCTTTTCTTCATGAAATGACAATCAACTGAAAAGAACAAAAATTCTAACGGTAATGATTCATGATCAGTGAGAGGAACTAGACTAGGCCTTTTGCACACATTTGCACGGATAGAGGGCACCCTACACCTATTTAAACAGGTGCATTGGAGGGTGGAGGTGAGTCAAGGTTAGTTCTTACACCGAGGCTCAGAGGATGGAAATGAAGTGAAACAAGACGTTGTATCACCTGAAGCTGTACTGTGTGCAAGGACCCTGGAGGTAACACAATAGTGCTCTTTCATCGGTAAACTCGAAGTTATTCAGTTGAGAACAAACGTAGCATACGTAATAGAGAAGCAGGGATTGAAAAGTTCCCATCTGGTTTTTTCCTTCCCTTGTCATTTTATAGATAATGCCTTGCACAGAACACTTAATCTTGAGACAGTGAACAATGAGCCACCTCCTCACAGCTGAGGCATCTTTGTTCTTAATAAATATCCAGATTACAATATGGCGGCAGTGCATGAAGAGAATAGACTGATTAGAAGAGACTGGTAGAACAAATGATTATAGAAATTTGAAATTTTGCAGCAGACTTGTTATATTGCATTGTTGCTTGTTTTCTGGATCCATTTAGCAAAAAAAAAAAAAAAATCGAGTGATTTAAAGTAAAGCACACAAAATACGCTACTGCCCGCATTTCTCCTACCTGCCTTCATGACTGTTGACGCTCACTTCTCGGAGAGGTCAATGAATTTGTAAGTTGTGTCTTTTTAAAAAATGTAGGGATTGTCTTCTGAAAATCTTGTGGTCTTTTAAATAAAACCCCACTGAGTCATGAGATTGTATTTTATTTTTATTGGGTATGTTTTGTCCATGACAAGATAGTCTGTATATTGTGCCTAATGTTTCTTGTACCTCTAATTATCTTGTACCTCTTGCCTTCTGCATTTGTTTTCTGGGGCTATTGTAACAAATTACCACAAACTGGGGAGCTTAAAACAAACAGCAATTCATTCTCTCACAGTGCTGGAGGCCCGACGTCTAAAATCGGAGTGTGTCAGCAAGGTTCGTCTCCTCTGGAGGTGCTAAGAGAGAATCCGTTCCATGTTCTCTCCCAGCTTCCGGGGTTGCCAGCAGTACCTGGCATTTTTTGGCTTAGAGCCACTTTGCCTTTGTGCTCATGCGGCGTTTCCCTGAGCGTGTCTCTGTGTCCCTGTGTCTGCACAAGGCCTTCCCAAAGCGACATCAATCGGTCAATGAACTCAGAGCATATGCTCATCTAGGATGACCTTATTTTAACTTGATTACATCTGCAAAGACCCTATGTCCAGATAAGGTCGCAGTCACAGGTGGCAGGAATTCGGTCTTTAACATACCTTTTGGGGAGACACAGTTCAACTCACAATATGTTCCTCATGAAATCTCAGTTAGAAGAGATAACCGAGGTGATTTTTATGTTCTGTAAAGCTTAGTGTCATTTGCGGAGTCTTGCTCTCCTCATTTCCACACACAGAAGATCAACTTCTAACGAAGCCCTTGGTAAACAGCATCAGGACAGGAAAAGGTGTCCGTAAACCCCACGGTAAAAGAACTCTTGTGTCAAGCAGCCAAGCAGCGAGGTGACTGGGCCGAGGGTGGGAAAAGCCTAACACATGCTGGGAGGGCTGGCGTGTTGGCAAAGCCAACATCAAGATGGTAACAGGGAAACACAGCCAGGAACTTACACCCATGGGGTTTCGTGAATTTTTCCAAGTTAATGGACTGTCGCCACAGTTCACCGAACATGCAGACAGTTTTTCTGAGTAGAATTTTTTAAAAACACATGCAATTACTCGAAATAAAATTGAAGCATTTTATTTAATGTCACAAACACATTAAAATCGCAGAGGAAGGGAATCGTGTGCATCACCCAAAAGGAATCCTCTACTGCGAAATGAGACGGCAGTTTTGAGTGGCAGAGAAACATGTTCTACATTTGTGCCTGTTCTTCACAGAGAGTAATGTGCGGTTTGTAGACCCAAACGTTAGAAATGTAAAGGTCACTGATAGACAGGCAGAAGTTAAATTAATGAATGAAGAGAAAAAAGAAAGCTTTCTTGATGAAGGATTATGTTAATGTGTTATCTCTGTGGGGATACGCTGTGTGGTCCTCATTTACAACGTGCAAAAGCTACGGTGCAGGTGCTACAGGAAGGGACAGGGCAGATTCGCTCCTGCAAGCAGCGACGCAGCGAGGGCGGACCAAAAGGGGAACCGGGAACGGCGACAGAATCGTCGCTGGGAGAGACAATGTAGCTGACACAGGATACACGTCTTTCCTGCACAGCCGTTGTGCTTACTGATGTACCACCCATTCGAAGAGATGGTTCAAAAGATTCATTCTGGATTTAAATAAGAAAAAAAAGAAATTTATCAGGTCTGGGACTAGTCTCTTCTTGTTGCTCAGTGTTGCTGACATAAACTTGACTTTCATTTCCTACTGCGGTTTAGATGCCCTTCTTTCTGTCTATAACACTGGCACGTGGTTAGAGCCATTGCAATTTTTTTTCCTTCCCTGCCATGCATTTTTCCACTTAAGGTGTTATTCCATCATATACAACAAGACTAATGGTGTCCTGTATATTATTCTGCCATCAACCTCCTGAAAGATAATGCTGTCATTATGTAACAGGAATTTGATACTCAATGTTTTGCTCAGGACGAAATTATCTCTTTCCTGGTCCTTTCCTTGGTTAAATGTATTTATATAAGATCCCTGACATTTTTGAGTTATAAAATTTCTCCCCTTAAAATGACATGTAAGAATCTATATTTAAAGTAAAAAAGCTAAAAATGCGTTTCATGATAGCTTTATGATTATGAGTGTATGTTTATATCCCAGCTTCACCAACTAACCGTAGATGTTTCCTGAAGCAAAGTACTCACGTTTCCCATTCCGGGAAGCAGACATCATGGGGTCTATTCCTTATCTTGCTGTGGGGATTAAATGAAGCAGTTGATGTGAAATGTTTAGTGCAGTATCTGTATTCTGTAATGACTGCTAAATAACTGCGAAAGCAAAAGAAAAATAAAATATTTCCAAATTAAGCATTTTTAGAATAATCCCTATGGAATTTTTTAAAAAAATGCTACTATCCATTTCATTAAAAATATGATAAAATATTTTAAGATATAGTTTTCTACGCGATCTTTTGGGAATACAAGAGAATATAATTTGGGACTCAAAAAAGGAAGACTGTTTCTTGACTGTGTTCCTTGTCATTGGAATGTTCGAGCAAAGGCAGAGGGGCCGCCTGTGGGACCCCTGCAGAGGGGAAGGGGGGACTAAGTGACCCCCACTTTTCCTCAAGGTTCTGTCCTATATTGCCGTGGGAACCAGGCCTATCATTTTGTTTTTTATCATTATCTTTGTCCTCAGAAAATTCTTACTATTCAGGCAATTGTAATATTACCTCGTTATGTTTTGGTTTATTTTCAATTACAGTTTGCAAGCTCAGAGCACAGGGCTGAAACAAATGTCTAAGACCCAAAAGTCTTAGCTACTATCTATTTCAGGCGGTTTGGGCCATTCCCTTGGTAGCACCCAACCACTAAAAGCGCATCGAGTTGGTAACAGATCTAGAACGTAGCACTTGAACAAAATATGCAGACCTGGGGAAGTGCCAGGCTAACTCAGAAGCTTAAGCTCTCAGCTCATCTGGAGAGGGAACCAGGAACATGTCACCACGCATCCCTCGCTCTCAGTCCCTGCCTCCCCTGCCTGACAGCCAGTGTAGAACAAAGAGTACAGAAATATGCTCACTTGAAATTTGCAGAAAAACTGATCGATTGGTTGGTTTGTTTGTTTGTTTTTTCTCCTCTTGGGAACAGAATTGTATGGAAGAGAGAAATCTCGGAATCCTCATAGTACAGATGGAAAACTGACCATAACAAGGCTCCTAGTGAGTTATTCAAGGTCGGATCATTTAAAAACAGGGTCCTTGTAAGAACCCAGTTCTCCTCATTAGCTTGATCTTTCTCAGGCCCCATTGCCTCTCGGTACAAAAAGAACATTGCCCACCATCTCCTTGCAGCAACCCCGGGGCCATTTTCCTATGACCATATGGCCCAGTGAGTCCATTCCCTCCCCTCAGCTGTAAGCTTAATTGCACCAGAAAATATACTTGCTAATGAGAAGATACAGAATCTCCTTTTGTTTTGTGTTATTTTGCTCAAAGGGAGAAAGCCTTTGCTAATCTAACCTACCTAAGCTGCGTGTCTGCATTTCACCTTCCTTAGGTTAACAGCATGGCTCCCTCGGTCTCTGTGTTCATCCCTTTCCTCCGCCAGCGTCTCAGCCACTCTTCCGGGACCCCACTTACCGGAGGATCATGGCACTGAAGTTGGCTGTATCGCCGCAGCCCCAGCTCCCGTTACCTACCATTGAAACGGACTTTATTCTCCCAAGGGGAAGTACGCTACACTCCTGTGATTATCTGGGGCCTGACAGGCACTGTCCTCTCTCAGAGGAAGCCACTGCTAGGACAGCGCACACCCCTTTCTTGGATTAGTTCTGGACTGAGTTCCCCATGACTCACTGCTTAGGAGCAATTTGCACATCATCAAGAAAAAGCTGGCCAAACTCACTCTGGAAACTCGAAAGGGAATACTATCGGGACGTTTCCAGATTATGTGAAAAATTTGAAAGTGTTTCAATTTTCCACTTAAAGTGAGAAAAATTTTTTGCATTTTACTTTTTTGCATTTTTTGCATTTTACTTAATTTATTAAGTTTTGGGTTGGAGATTCTCATGCCGTAAGCATAACTGGAAACACAAACTTTGAAGCCAAAACTTCTCGCTCTGCTTGTGTGCATGAAAACTACCCTTGGGTTTGTTGCATAGGCGTCGATGTTTGTGTGTACCTGATCTTATTTATTTATTATCTGGTATGCGCTGGGCACTAGACTAGGTGTTTGACTTACTGAATCCTTATAATTATTCTTCAGAAAAACCCCACTACCATCTCTATTTTATAGATTTGTAAAAATTGAGACTCAAAGTATCTAAGTTGTTTCCCAAAATAGGCTAGTAAATTAAACAGCTGGGATTTAAAAACAAGTCTGAGATGAAAACCCATGCCCTTTTTATTAAATCACACTACAAACACTCACTGTCTTTTTCTCTTTGCCTTACAGACTGCGCCAGTGCGTTTTTTTTGCTTCTTGCTTCTGATAGTTGTGTGCCAGCTTGGCCCATCTGGTGCTATTTTTCTAGAATTTCGTAGAACAGCTTTTCTATTCAAAGATATACTTTAGCATTTCCTTGAAACATTCCTTGTGCTCACCTTGCCATGGTCACTCTACTGTGGTCACCTTGCTGCACACTGAATTCTGAAGAGCTGAGCGTGTGGGCACGGGGCTGTCAGCGGGATCCCAAGCAACTGTGTGGATGATGGGCACTGACGTCCGCCCTTCCCACACTCTGCTCAGCAGAGCTCTTAGTGCAGCAATTGCTGCTTTGCTGCCTGCACTATGGCGGCGTTCCAGAGCACTAGTGGCAGACTGAACGGTAGTGCAGGTATTTTGGGAAACTCTTACACCTCAACTAGCTGAGAATATATATGATCCAGTCCTTGAGAGGACCATGTGAAAACTTTCTGTGTGTTGATAATTTCACTTTGATGTATAAAACTCATAGATCGCCCGGTAAAATCAACTCTCCCATATGAATTCGTGATTCCGGCACAGAAAGTTGAAGACAGGCACTATACAGCAGGGAAACCCATGTCCGGGTAGAAATTTTTATTTTCAGTACTAAAAGCTATTATTATTCTGCTTCCCAGAGAGTGGATTTCTGATGTTCTGATTTATACAGACAAGGAAAATCATGATAGGACCTTTTTTGGAATTTGAAAAATTAACCACAGCGTGAAAATGCCCATAATGCCAAAGCAAGGCTAAAAGTATAAAGTAATAAATAGTGGCAATATCTATAAAAAGATAAGAGCATCATAAGGCTTTTCTCCAATATATTCGCCGTGTTATCTGCAAGGGCCTTTAGCGTTAATGGAAAGGCAGCCTCACTGGCTGTTTGACAAATGTGACCAGTGAGTCCACCAGAAAGGGAGTTACGCTGGAGGAGCAAAGACATATCCATCATGAGCTAGGTGGACAAGAAAAACATCTTATGTGACTAAACTGCGACACAATTTTTAAAAAATAACACATGGATTATGATTTCAGTTGTCAGAGATTTTAAAGTTTGGTATCCTCTGTCCCAAGCAGCGCTCAGTGTCATTTTTAGAAAATGTAGCCATTACCTTTCCTGATCTCATCCTCAAGAGTCAGGATTCTGACATTGATCCATTTGCGTGAGATCAGGAAGAGACCTCAGAAGGGGAGAAGGGTACGCCTCGCTTTATGGATGAAAAGCATGAAGTCCAATGAATGATTACAGGAAGATCCAGCGCTGAAACCTCTAATTCTCATTCGTCTTTCCTTTTATTAAATCAAGTAGGAAGGCGTTTCTACTGGACATCACAAAGTCACCATAATCTCAAAGTGCAATGGATTAAGAGGCCCCTGTGCACACAGCACTATACTGCTTTGTAAGGAAAACAGGCGAACATGGTTCCGTTGTCATGGTCCTTCTGTTTAAGGATCTTAGTTGCTACTGAAGGATAGATGCAGATAATTTACAAAGCCATGCATAGCAAAGTACAAGTTGATAAGATCAGATCGAAGGCCCAAAACAGTAAGAACAATTGTTCACTGTGAGCTTTCTACCATCTGGATAAGAACGCTGGAAGTCTCCTCGAATTCTATATCTGTGCACATTTCCAACCCACAAGTGTAGTGTGTGACAATTATGCAGATGGTCGTTCAGTTGGTAGCAGAGAACTGGAAAGCTCTAAGGAGACGACAGGCTAAGACAAAATACGGTGGAGAAATTGATAGGGATCAAGCAGAGGAAAAGGGGAATTATTTCTACCTGTGGTGAAAGATGGAAGATATGGTTAGAGGAGTCTGTCTTCCTGATCCAATTTGAAGTTTTCTTTTAATTGTTCTTCTTAGCTTTTCTCAAACATACCAAGACTTCATGAATCAATAAGCAATGTTGAAAGCATAGCTATGTGTCATTAAAACACCAGCAAGCTAAGTAAATGTTCAATTGATCCATATATGTAAGGAACAAAGACCGAGAGTAGAGCAGCAAGATTTTTACCTCTGCCTCTTTGACTAGCAAGTTCTTTGATTCGAGGTGAGTCACCTCGTAGGGACCCAATTTCTTCATCTACAAGATGGAAGAAATTAACTATTAATAGGTGATCACTAAAGCTTCCTTCTTTCACCATCTTATCTTTATCTTTCTGACTTGAGAAAAAAGAGAAAAGGAGTTAATATGGTCAGATGCTGATAATACGTGAAGGAGAAATAATGGTGTTTCTTCTAAAGTGTCCTTTCCCAGTTTTGGTCACTTATTTAGGAATGTATGGAAAAAAATTATTAACTAGTAAATGCAGATAAAACCATTGAGTGGGAGATATCCAGAGATCAAGCTCAATCTTTCATTATTAAAGAATTATATTGAGCATTCTATTGTCATTATACAAGTTTAATGAAGTTTTGATTAGATGAACACCCATGGTTAATAAACTGGTGATAGTGACATCACCCTGTGAGGAGAAAATGTTAGCAGCAGCCGCATCCAGCCTCTCCTGTTGCTGATGCGCCCTGTTCTGACGAGTGTGGTCTTAGCCTATTCGGCCACTCGGGGGTCTCCCACGTGAAGGTGCACCGCACTGAGCCGCCAGCTCTGAGAGGGCCGACAGATTCCTCTCCCTGGGGCGTGAAACCATATTTGTTTCGATCACACTCTTCTCATTTAATTAAGAAAACGTCTTCTCAGAATCTTCTTAATCCTCTGCATTGTCCGTTTCCCTGCTTTTCTTGCGATCGCATTGGTTTTCCTGTCAAACTATGGCTCTGAAGTAGCTTATTTTAAGGAAAATCTACAGCAAATAAATGAAACTGTTGAAAGTCAGCTTGCTTTAGGTGAAGAAGGAAACCGAAGGTTTCAGATAGATTAAAGAACTGCGCCCCATATCATTTATGTTCTTTACAGAAGAGAAAATAACCACAGCCCCTACAGTGCTATTTAAAATACTATCATCCTCTGCCCTCCGCCTCTCATCTCTATCCGATGGGGTCCCTTAAGATTGGGAAGCAGTTTGCCCTGCTAAGTGTTACATTGAAGTGTCTTCTACTGAACAAATTTGAAAATTTTATACGTAGGCCTATAAGTACTTGCTTATGTAAGTTCAGTTACCGGGAATAATGGTACTGTCATTGCTGTTTCATTCTTTTAATTCCAGTTCATTCTATGATGCCTCCCTGGTGAAATCGTTAGAACGGTGGCAAAGCAAGCAGAGATGTAAGTCAGATATATAATGGAGTGCTGCCACCCACTCGCTTATAATCTGTCTTTTCTTATCACACATTCCCTTAGGGTGTTCTCTCAAAAGTTATCAATAACTCGAGTGTCAGTCACCTTTGCTCAGATTTCCCTCTGGTGGGCTTCTCTGCACAGTGAGTGGCATGGTTCAGCCCCCTCAGACTCTCCGTCTCAGCCCCAGAGCTTAGCACAAATCAGGTTTTCCTCTGTTGTCCCCGGTTCTCTTACCCTGTTCTTTCCTGCCTCCCTCTTCCTGCCCAAACATAGGTGTTGTCAAATCTTTTGACTTTGGACAATATTTCTTCTCTGTTTTCTCTACCACTAGGAGCTTTTCCACTATGATCCAACTCTCATCTTTATGTGGATGATTCCCAATATTTGTCTCTCCCAAACTCTCCACTGACCAGCAAACCTTCTCTCCCAATTGCCTGTTTGACAAATTCATCAGTCTGAGCTGTTGACATTTTAAAAATTAGTTCATCATCTCCACCAAACCAACTGCTTGCTCCCATTTTCTTTCTTTTTATAGCTCTGACACTTTCCCTGCCCTCTGAAATTGAGTAGATACTTTGGGAACTATCTTTGATTCTTGAGTTTTTCTGCACCAGCCTCAAGCAATTAAAACCAGGCTGCAAACAATATTGTTCAATATGCCTTTTTCAGTTTGAACATATTTTCTTTCAAATGGTTGCATAATATTCCAGAGTATTATTGGTGTATGGTAATGTCTTTAATCTCTTGTTGCTATACGTTTACATTGTCCAAACATTTTTAAATTAAAAACAATGCTATAATTAAGTTATTATTTACATATCTATGTGGAATTGCTGCATCTAAAGGTATGAACAGCTAAATTATGAGAATACTATCAAGTTAACCCTCAAAATGCGCAAACTTGCATTTGTTCTAACAGCACGTTTGTTATTCATACTTATTCTAGTGACCTAAAATACCATTCTGTGTTCCAGTACGTGTGTTGGTCTTTGGGGTTTTTTTGGTTTTGTTTTTTTGTTTTTTTTTTTGAACTTGCAATATATTTCCATTGATCTTCACCAAGATTTTCACCAGTGCCATACAATCTTTCTTACTGTAGTTTTACAGCATGTCGGTGTCTGCTTAGGCAAGTCTCCCCATATTAGTCTGTCTTTCCAAAAACTCCACGGCTATTCCCATATTCTTATTATCCCAATAAAAGCTGAGCATTTCTAAGAATTTATAAGTCCTCCTGTACTTACAACTAAGAATTAATATTTTATTTGTCTCCATTAAATTTACATATTTTGGACATCGTTACAACAGTAAATCTTTCCTTTTAGAAGCAAGATATTTATAGCTTCAATTATTTGATTTGTCTTAACGTCCTTCAATAACATTTACAACTTTCTTCATTCAGGTTTTGGTCACTTACTAGATTCCTCTCCAGCAACATTGTTGTTTACACAGATGTGATTTTTATGATATTTTCTAGCGGGGTGTTTTTAGCCTATACGGTAGCTATTGGTGTTGCTAGTTTAATCTTGGATCTTCCACCCAACAAACCTATCTTATACATTTGTTAATTCTTTTAGGCTTCCACATTTTTATCATAAGATTTCTGTGTTATTCTAATTTAATTTGAGATACAATCCTTTTTCAACCATAAGCACAACAGGGACAATTTGCATTTTGGAAGAAACCAATCTTCAGCCAAATCATTTATCTGAGAGCTGCTCTCTCACCTGGTATTGAACTGACTCTTGGATGTCCAAGCCCTCCCTCCACCTGCAGGGCCCGCCCTCACTTCCCCATTTCAGTTGTCAACATTCTTTCCATTCTTCCATTTCTCTCTCTCCCCCAAATCCTTTCCCGATAGTTTTAACATCATTTCAGTATCTCCTCCTGAGAAACCTCCTCCTACACTGATAGCTTCCGTAGCACTTATTTGTCATACAAATCATTTGACATCAACCTTTAGACGGTATATGAGTTGGAGGTGGGGATTACCATTTTGTCATCTTTGTGTCTTCCACTGCATCTAGTGCTGCTCCCTTGTATGTTGTTATAGAGCTCAGTATATATGCTTTTATTCCATTGAATACATCAAGTGTGGAGCCTGGAGTCTTAGCCAGGGGGTTCCGTGTTCTGTTCATCCATTGTTCTACATGAATCATGAATGCATTAAAGTTCGGTTGGCCATCCATCACCTACAGGCTAATTAATGAGGAGGTCAACAGAACACAGGGGAAATAGCTTATGTACTTATAAAAATGCTATTTAATTTCTTCCTCATGAATCATACTTCCACTTTACCTTAAAAATACACCATCACACAGCCCAATAGAAACAATAAAATTTTGAAAAATCTTAACCGATCTATAGAACTGGGGTTGTAATTGCTGTTTTTTCTGACTGATAAAATGTTCTACTTTAGAGAAAAAAAATGTTCCTTTTATTTTTATAATTTAATTTTATATTTTAAAAGTACATAATGTTATTTTATATTACAATTATAACTAGTATGTACCTTGGAGTTCAATTATGAAAGTTAGAAAATCCGTTTATATTAAAAGCTGTAACGGTATCATTTTTTACAAAAACTCAGAATTAAATGACTTCTTTACTGAAACAATTTGTTCCTCTTTCTTAGACATGGAGAAGCTCAACTATATTTTTCCATTAGAGATGAGATTAACTTAAAATAAATGAAAGAGAAGTGTTCTAATGAAAGAATAGATGCATTAAATACTGACTTATTCTTATGCATAATATTTGAAAGGCTTCTACCTTTTAATCTGCACTTCTACTCAGAAACAGAAGGGAAGCATTTTCAATCTGAAATGACAGGCACTTTGAAATCCCAAAGAAAACTAAATAGCTTTTACCATTCTCCATTGCAATTTTTCTATATTTATAATCACCTAAACAAAAAACAGTGCCGCAAAGTATATAAACTACTAGGTTTGGATTCAAGCAAACGTCAAGTAGTGTTGTAAGCCCTAGATGATGTCACAGCTTGTGTTTTCTTAATTAAAGGACACAGTACACTAGAATAACAAGAGCCCTTATGGTGCCTGAGCCACAGGTCTCAGCAGGTGGTTCCTGCAACACCACAGCACCGTGGAGCCTCCGGATCGGCCTCGATGTTCAGGAACCACTGAGCTTTCTGACCATTTGTCAGTGTGCCATGCAAGTTCCAGTAATTCCCAGTTGCTGTACTGGTACCTTTCTTCAGCAGTTTTCATTTTAAAACAGCATGAACCACACTAGATAATGCACTTTGAACTCATAGCCTTATGATATTTGGGAAGGCGTGGTAACCCTCTTGTCCCAAAGGTCAGTGTCTGTTTGTTTACTCTGTGCCTTGCTGCTCAATCAAACCCAAATTCAGTTACCAACACAAAATACTGTGAGAAGATTTGTTGTAACAAAAGGTTTTTCCTAAGATAAGCTTATTTTCCTTACCCATTTGTTCTTGTTTTTTCTATAAGAATGACAATAAGGTTAAAATTCATACTTCCTAAAACTTATATGATAGCAATCAAGAAGCAAACTTATTGTTAGTGAACTACTTCCAGTAGACTGTTCAAACGCAGTTCCTGTAACCATTTCCTTAATGGTTTACTCTACTTTCCCTTTTTCAAACCATCTTTTTCTTCATCCTCGCCTCTCCCCTCCTTTTTTACAAAGCAGAAGTCAAGATTTAAGGAAGCTTTTAAAATAAATACCTGATTTTGGTTTTAGCAAATTTTTACTAAGCCTTCTTTCAATGCCAGCAAGCAGGGCAAGAGTTTGTTATCTAGGAAAGTAATGGACCACAAGGGTGTAATTTAATGATTATCAATAATAATAAATTATTGATTCTGGCTATGAGAGAAATCATGGAGAGTGGTCAATGTGGAGAGTGGGTAATGCAGTTCTTTGAGTTTTTAAAAGCTTCTAAAAGGTTGGAGAGGAAGAAAAACAAGTAGTTTTCCATTTGTATATTAAAGACTTATTTCTTTCAATTCAAATATATTTAATTAGTCTTTGATTTAGAAATAGATTGGAACTTCAAGTGATCTTTGATTATTGCTGCTCTCAGACACACTTTGGGCTGCCAACTGCCTCATGCCTTGGCTCGCAAGCCAGAATAAATCACATGCAAACATCTTCAAGGATAAGAAATATTTACCATTGGCCAGGATGTAAGACTCGGAAGTCATGGGACTTTAAGACCCACAGTCAGCTCAAAAAGCAACGTATCTTAGCCTGACATTGATAACACCTGGGTTTCTGTACCGCTGAATTCCAATTAATGGATCTACTACATACACACAACTTTTCTGTGACAAACTTTCTTCCAATTAGGATAAAAGTGCTCATTTAGCCAGCAGAGAAATTATTAAAATTTGTCACAAGGAAAACAAATATTTGTCAAGTGCCTTAAATGAACCAGAAAGCATTCTAGATGCTTTCACTCAGAATAGCCCAATTCATTAAATGATAATTGAGCACTTACCGTATTTTTCTAAGGAAAAATAGATGAATGGAACTGAAATGTTGCCATCAAATGGGTCACAGTTAAATGGGAGTCATAGTGTTTACTCAGCAAGTACTGCATGTCTGACACTGTTTTAAGTCCTTTGCATGAATTAAATAATTTTTTCTTACGCTAGTCATACAATGTCAGTGCTATTTACAGTCTTCATTTTATAGATGAGGAAACTGAGGCATAGAGAGTCCAAAGAAACAACAAAGGATATTCAACGATTCAGAGCCAGGATTCATACCCAAGTGTATGGTTCCAGAATCCACATCACAATCTGCTCTGTCTCGAGAGATAATTACAATAAAACGGTGCCCATGTGGTTCTAGAAAACTTGAGAGGTACAGAGCAGCGCAGAAAAGGGAGCGAGAGATATAATTAAATTAGGGCGGGGGTGTAGAGTGCATATTCAGAGGGAAAAATGCATGAGACGTTCAGAGAAAATTACATTAAATTCAGTAAACCCACAAGTCTCTATAATTATCCTAATTTTGTTGTTGTTCTACTAAAAAAGATGTTCTTGCTCAGAATGTTTTAAGGGCACACAGCTTATGTATAGCAGAACCAGGTTTCGTATCCCAGACTGTCTGAATTCCACCCTTATGTGTTGCTTCTTTTGGATTAAACCTTAACTCAATTATTACTCCTGAGCAAGGACCAAGCCGAGGCAGTCAGCATGAAAGATAACTTGGGAAATAAAAAGGGGCGTTGGAAGAAGCAAAGTTGAAATTAAACAGCTGTGTGGAAACAATGAACTTTTAGGATGACTCACAATAAGATTCAAAAGCATCAAACTTTCAAGCAGCAACTGCAGAGACATAGCATTAAAGAAAGCAAGATAAGGGATAAAGCTGACCATGGCTTGGCGTAGAAGGAAGGAGAGTCTCTACTGAGTAAGGGAAAGCATACGAGTCTCAGAAGGAGGAAAAGAAAAGTGCACACAAACGTGAATGATGATTTCTTGTCAGTGCAAGATGCACAAATGATGAGAAGACACAACCATATTGAGGCCACGTGGGGGAGAGGACAGGGCATCACTAATTCACTGGGTATCATGTCAGTAGATTTATTTACCACAATTCAAAGTGCCAGCCAGAAATAACTTGATTTTTCCTTTTAAGATAGAACGTTACATGACAAATGTTAAAATAAGGATATAGGAAAGCCACAGAATTGCTGGAGGCATTTGTAGAGAAATTCTTAAACAGCCACAGGATGGAAACGGCATATGCAATTTAGACACAAAATGGAAAGAAAGAACATTGTGATCTGTCTGCTGAAACAGCTCTCTGATGTTATAGGCTCTCCAGAGGAGGGTTCAGGTAGATTCGGACCCATGTAGAAAAACTCAGGTATGCAGTAGAATTGTACAGAAAATTTGGTTTGTCTTCTCTCCTCTCCTCTCCTCTTCTCTTCTCTTCTCTTCTCTTCTCTTCTCTTCTCTTCTCTTCTCTTCTCTTCTCTTCTCTTCTCTTCTCTTCTCTTCTCTTCTGCCAAAATATGGCCTCAAAGGAAGCGAATGGAATGTGATAGAAGGCCCTGTTGGGTGCAGTGAGAGGACCAGAGAAGTAAGAAGGTGAAGAGTAGGGCTCCACTTCCAGAGGACAAAAATACAGGGCACTGCTGAAGGAGGAAATGAGGCTAATTCAAATACGAAATGAAAAGTTTTAAAATCGCAAGGGATTACAGAGAAGAAAAATCGGGAAGCATTCTTCCCCCACGTATCACGCAAATGTTAGAGAGTTTCTTATGTAGAAGGCAGAGAGAGGGAAATCCAAACAAATACCTTTCTTGTTCACGAGAAGGCAAGAGAGAAGTGGACTGCAAAATAATGAAAGACTATTTTGAAAATGACGTGCAGCTAAAATTTGATGGGGAATGGGAACACCCAAAGATGATGGTGGCAATACAGATCAGGGGAGAAACTGCGCCTCTTTCGCAGACATTGTTACTGCTGGAGGTTTCCGGAGACAGACAAAGAAAGCTGCTGTGAGATAATGTCTGAAACTCGAGCTCATTGGAAGAAGAGCCATCTCTACCGCAGACTGTTCTCGGTGTGTTTCAGCATGACTTGGAGCTTCTTGCATTTAATAAAGATTAGGTGCTGTGCCTCCTCTAGAAATCAGATAAAAATACAGAGAACAGGGTCAGGCTACGGTCCTGAACTATATCCTTCTCTATACTTGACCTTGAAGAAATGAAGATGCAAACATCTGAAAAAAAAATTAAACCAAAAAGCTAAGTCATCTGCAATACGTATGGAGTTTGTGTTATATCATTAGCAAATTTAAATGAAATTGGAAGAAAATTGTGTCTCTGGCTCACAAAAACGCCTAGACAACTAATTATGAATTAATTTAAAATTGGGCATAATGAGAAGCATATTGATAAAAGTGAAGTCTCAGATACTATTCGATTAATGTGGGTAGCTAAAAGCATCTTGATAAATGTTACATGAACTAAGAAAATTCTAGTTATCAAAAGTTAGTAATTTTTTAACAGCACACTTCCTTCCACTCCAGTTAATGTATAATATTTCCAAATCTCTGAAAGTTTTCCTCCTAAAAACATTTTACCGAGAAAAATAGTGATTTGAATAAGAAATGACCCTTCTCACTAAATTTGGAGTCCAAATTCATTTGGGCTAAGCATATATGTGTAAATGGAGTCTAGAGAATTATATTATGAGTGAAATAGACACCCTCGTTTGTTACTATGAATGGACTGGAAACCAATGCTCCTTAGCAGGTGAGTAAGAAGGAAGAGAGGCACGGTGCTCCCCCAGTCTACACCAGCAAAGTTATTGGCAGGAAACCATTTCAGACATCCTCTCTTATCATGCTTATTTTCAGATAAAATTAATATAATCAAGGATCAGGAAAATTTTTATTTTTCCAATTAGGCCTTTCTGTAGAGAGTGTGTATTTAGGACTGGTTACATGTGTGGAAGGTTTTAGATGCTAAAATAGCTCCAATAAAATGCCTATTTTGCTCTTGCAAAGACAGCCAGACAGTTGTGAGTTTGAAAGGATTTTGCTAGCTGTGTGACCTTGGTAAGTAATTCCATGTCTCTAAACCTCCACTTCCTCCTCTGAGTTCCCGCCATTCCATGTGGCTCCAGGTTGAATTTTTTATTGAATTCCTACTGCGTGTCAGTCACTGTCATCCCAGAGGACTGCTGTGAGAATCGGAGGAGCTGGCACGTATTAGGAATTCAATAAATAGCTACTGTTACCATGGATATTGTTTTAATGAAGCAGTTGAGACTAGAGCGTTAGGATTATGGAATTTTAGAGTAATGGAGACAATTTTAGAGGAAAGTTGAGGAAAGAAACTTTGGCAATTGTGTAATGAAATGTGATTCAAACATCGGGAATAACCTATAAGAATCAGGAATGGGGAAGTTAAAGTAAGTTAACTGTGGAAAAGTTTCAGAAATGAGCAATCCCTAATTCCTATCATTTCATTATATCATTATCTTATTACCACCACTATCCTTGAGAAAAGGAAAGCAGCAAAAACCAAACAGCAAGTAAGCCTGGAAATAAATCACTGTTAGCTTCATTTTGGCTGATTTCTAAGTCAGAAAAATTGAGATACAATTGAGATATAGGTGACAAGAAATATAGCATAACTTAAAGGTGCTGCCAGGAAACTTCAGGCTTTCTCAGTATACAAGAAATCATTCCCTGGACAGTGCTGAAGGATAATCAAATAAATTAGTGTGAAAACTGGATGCCTTTAGAGACTCCACGGGACACTGAGTATTTTGTATCTTTTAATCAAGTGTGCCTCGAAATAGTTATTAATCAAAATGTGTCAAAAACAGAAAAAAAATTAAGAATGACTAATCTATTTGGTAGAAATTTTTACACCTACCTAGACATATGATAAGAATTAGAAATCAGCCAGAAATCATTGTCTATTAAAAACAATAAGATCCACTTAGCTAGTATCTTCTCATCTAAAACTATCCAGGGTTGTTTCTTCACACTGTTAATTGTTTCTTCACACTGTTAATTGTTTCTTTTGCTGTGCAGAAGTTTTTTAGTTTTATGTAATATTATTTTTCTATTTTTGCTTTTGTTGCCTGTGTTTTTGGGGTTAAGTCCAAAAAAATCATTGCCCAGACCAATGTTTTATAGTTTTTCCCCCTATGTTTTCTTCTAGTAGTTTTACAGTTTCTGGTTTTACATTTAAGTCTTTAATACATTTTGAGTTGATTTTTATACAATACAGTATGAGATAAGGGTCCAATTTTATTCTTCTACATGCGATATCCAGTTTTCTCCATACCATTTATTTAAGAAACTATCCTTTTCCCATTGTGTATAATTGGCACGTTTGTCCAAAATCCATTGGCCATACAGGCATGGCTTCATTTCTGGGCTCTCTATTCTGTTGCATTGGTTGATGTTTCTATTTTTATTTATTTATTTATTTTTTACCAGTACCATGCGGTTTTAATTACTATAGCTTTGCAATATACTTTGAAATCAGGTAGTATAATACTTTTTGCTTTTTGCTCAAGATTGTCTTGGATATTTGAACTTGTTTAGTTATTTCATTTTTTTTATTTATTTTGTAGTGGTTCCCTATAAATTTTAGATTTTTTTCTGCTTCTATATAAAATTACATTAAAATTTTGATCGCAATTGTCTTGAAACTATAGATTGTTTTGTGTAGTGTGAACATTTTAACAATTTTAATTTTTTTCAAGCCATAGCATGGGATTTCTTTCCACTTATTTATGTCTTATTCAATCCCTTTTATTAAAGTTTATAATATTCAATGTACAAAGAACTACAGACCAATATCCCTCATGAATATAGATGTAAAAATTCTCAATAAAATCTTAGCAAACTGAATTCAAATGCACATCAAAAAAATAATTCATGATCAGGTAGGCTTCATCTCAGACATGCAAGCAACATATGCAAATCTATGAATATAATTTACCATATAAATAAAAGCAAAAACAAAGACTATATGATCCTCTCAATAGATGCAGAAAAGGCATTTGATAAAATTTAGCACCCTTTTATGATAATAACTTTTAACAAAATAAGTATAGATGGGACATACCTCAAAATTCTTAAAGCTATATATGACAAACCCACAGTCAACATCACACTGAATGGGGAAAAATTGAAAGCGTTACCACTTAGAACTGGAACCACACAAGGTTTCCCACTGTCTCCACTTATATTCAACATAGTGCTGGAAGTCCTTGCCAGAGCAATCAGACAAGAGAAGGAAATAAACGGTATCCAAATAGGGCAGAAGAGGTCAAACTGTTGCTCTTTGCTGACAATATGATATTATATCTACAAAACCCCAAAGATTCAACCAAGAGATTCCTAGAATTGATAAATGAGTTCATCAAAGTCTTAGGATACAAAGTCAATGCACACAAATCAGTAGCTTTCATATACACCAATAATGGTCAAGCCAAGACTCAAATCGAACATGCAATACCTTTCACAATAGGATCAAAGAAAATAAAATATTTAGAAATATACTTAACTAAGGAGATGAGAGACCTATATAGACAGAACTATGAAACACTGAGAAAAGAAATTGCAGAGGATGTAAACAGATGGAAAGCCATACCATGCTCATGGATCAGCAGAATCAATATTGTTAAAATGTCTATACTACCCAAAATGATCTACAAATTCAATGCAATCTCTGTAAAATTTCAACATCATTTTTCATAGATTTAGAAAAAATAATTCTACACTTTGCATGGAATCAGAGACAACCTCATATAGCCAAAGAAACCTTAAGCAAAAAGAACAAATTGGGAGGCATCAATCTACCAGACTTCAAACTATACTAAGGCTATAGTAACCAAAACAACATGTTATTTGCACAAGAACAGAGACATAAACCAATGGAACAGGACTTAGAATCCAGATATAAAACCATCCTCATATTATCATCTAATCTTTGACAAAGCAGACAAAAACATACATGGGAAAAGAACCCCTATTCAATAGATGGTGCTGAGAAAACTGGATAGCCACATGTAGAAGACTGAAACAGGATCTGCACCTCTCACCTCTCACAAAAATCCACTCATGATGGATAACAGACTTAAACTAAGGCATGAAAACATAAGAATTTTAGAAGAAAATGTTGGAAAAACTCTTACAGACATCAACCTAGGCACAGAAAACCCAAAAGCAATCACAACAACAACAAAAATAAATAAATGGGACCTGATCAAATTAAAAAGCTTCTGCACAGCCAAGAAAACTATCACGAGAGTGAACAGACAACCTAAAGAATGAGATAAAATATTTGCATACTACACATCTGATAAAGGGCTGATAAGCAGAATCTGTATAGAACCCAGGAAAGTTAACAAGAAAAAATCAAACAACCCCATTAAAAAGTTGGCAAAGAATATGAAAAGAAACTTTTCAAAAGAAGACAGATTAATGGCCAACAAACAAATGAAAAATTATTCAACATCTCTAATCACAGAGTAATGCAAATCAAGACCACAATGAGATATCATTTATCTCTAGTGAAAATGGCTTCTATCAAAAAGTCCCAAAACAACAGATGTTTTTGTGTATGAAGAGAGAGAGGAATTCTCATACACTGCTGGTGGGACTGAAAATGAGTACAACCTCTGTGGAAAGTAATATGGAGATACCACAAAGAACTAAAAGTAGAATTACCATTTGATCCAGCAATCCCACTGGGTATTTACTGGGTATTTACCCAAAGGAAAGAAAAGACATTCTATAAAAAAGACATCAGCATTCAAATATTTATAGCAATACAATTCACTATTGCAAAGATGTGGAAACAACCCAAGTGCCCATGGAAACATGAGTAGATTAATAAAATTTGGTATATGTATACCATGGAGTACTACTAAGCCATAAAAAACAATGTTGAACTAATACCTCTTGTATTATCCTTGATGAAGCTGGAGCCCATTCTTCAAAGTGAAGTATCACAAGAATGGAAAAACAAATACCACATGTACTCACCATTAAATTGGCACTAATCCATCAACACTTATGTGCACATATGGAAATAACATGGGATGGGTGGGAACAGGGAGGAGGGGATGGGTGAATTCACACCTAATGGGTGCGGTGTATACTGTCTGGGGGATGGGCATGCGTGTAGCTCTGACTCCGGCAGTACAAAGGTAATATATGTAACCAAAATATTTGTACCTCCATAATGTTCTGAAACAAAAAAAAAAGAAATGTGATATATAATTACTAAAATGTTTTACCTTTTTTTTTTAATAAAGAAGAATCCAGATGACTTCTGCATACTTCTCTTATACGAAATCAAGGAAAATGACAGTAGAAACTGAAAGCATAAATAAAATATGTGAAGCTCAGAGAAATGAAAAAATTTTTCCCTTGAATAAAATTACAGTCCAGTCATTTGCTTTTTAAAAAACAAAACAAAACAAAACAAAAATTCCCAGGGTCACATATAATGTAGCTAATTTTGGGGTGGCTAATGTTATGAAATATTTTTGATTTTTACAAATGAAAACAAAAGTAATACTAGCTTTTTCATAAAAATGTTTCTCCATAGACTGTGTGAGGGAAAAGACAATCATATTATATTAGGTCCATTTTAAACATGGCAAAATTGAATCACAGAAAAGCTAATTGACTTCCCTAATTCTAACTAGCTATTCAATTAAAGCCCATCATTGTGTTAAAGAGGAATAGTCCAATGACTATGAATTATTTAACACTTAGGTTTTTAACAACCTAGCTTTCTACTTTCCTTAGTATTAATGAATCTTGCTTTCTTAACGAAACCTGGTACATGGTGTACGGTAGGTGCTCAAAAAATTCTTAGTGTCTCAACAAGAGTAAAAATATATATATTAAATACGTTTAAATGACAGATATTCATATTTAGAAATATTTAAGTGTTTCCTCTGCTTCCTTCCCACATAGTAATCATATTTTAAGTCGAAAGACCTAACTGAATGAGGAGAGTATAACTGAAACAAACTATTAAGATTTGTTTTCTACTCTCCTGTCCTGGGGGCAGAATTTGCTATTTTCTCCTTTCCCTCCTTCTTACTTTAAACATGCCCCTCTCAAAAGCATCAGTGTGTTTCTAAACAGCATGAAATTTCTTCCACGTTGGATGAGAAGAGGGATGAGTTGCAATGTCCGTAATATCACCTACCTTTGCAACAGTTCAGTCCCTGTGACAACGTGAGTTTATCTCATTTCATCACCGGCTTTTGAGCTTGAAAGTAAGGTCGCTAGCAATGGACCAATAATAGCAGACTTCCGCTGTGGCAAATTATTGTATGGTTTCAGATAGTCTGTTATGCAATAACAGATTTTACTGGTAATGTTATATGACCCTAAATCTAACATACTTTAAACTGTAGCTCTTGTGTTCTGTGAAGTCGAGATCGTATTCTAACTCTGGTAGTACTGATTTTTTCATCATGTGGGCTTCATCTTAAGAGCATAGGTTGCTGAAAACTAAAACGTTTAGATGCAATGTGCTCATGGGTAGCCTAGACTGAAAGAATAAACATGGCTCTGTAAATGCTTAAAATAATAGAGAGATACTAGGGGGAATATCTGCTTTATTCTAAACCTATTTTCAGGGATGTCAATGGAAAAATTCTCCAAAATATTAAAATATTTAGGCCGGGCGCAGTGGCTCACGCCTGTAATCCTAGCACTCTGGGAGGCCGAGGTGGGTGGGTCGCTCAAGGTCAGGAGTTCGAGACCAGCCTGAGCAAGAGCGAGACCCCATCTCTGCTAAAAATAGAAAGAAATTATTTGGACAACTAAATATATATAGAAAAAAAATTAGGCGGGCATAGTGGCGCATGCCTGTAGTCCCAGCCACTCAGGAGGCTGAGGCAGTAGGATCGCTTGAGCCCAGGAGTTTGAGGTTGCTGTGAGCTAGGCTGACGCCACAGCACTCTACTCCGGGCAACAGAGCAAGACTCCGTCTCAAAAAAAAAAAAAAAAATTTAGAAGGAAGTACTGACTTCCCAAGCAGTTACTTCTGTGATAAAAGTGCTCATCTAAGATAGTTTCAAATAAATTATATAAGTATTTTGGAGATATCATTTAGATTGTCATTAATCATGTCGAGCCAAATATTTTTCCTTGTATTCCAATTAAGTGACACAAATTATTTAATTTTATCCGATCCAAGATTTAAGATGAGTACTTCATGTAAGTCTGGACTATCTAAGTTATTCCCCTAGTAAGAAGCATATTTCTCTCTATATGTCTCTGATCTTGCAGTCATTTCAGTTCATCAGAACGACCGTAGAGCGTAGTGGTTACAGCATGAGATGCGTAGGCCGACTGCTTTGGTTCAGAGCTTTGCCTGCCTCTTCCTGGTTATTTGCTCAAAGACAGTTCTCTCTGTGTCTCAGGTGACTCATCTGTAAAATGGCAGTGCTAATAATAGACCCTGCTTCATCACATTATTGTAAGGACTAAATGGGTTAATGCATTAAAAGTGGTTTTATTAGTGGTTGATGGTAACACTTAATGTGATCTGTAATTGTTGTTTTATTTGCGGGGTTTTCTGATAGTCTATAACCTTTATGAAGACCGTTTCTATTTCTGCTCTTTATCCTTAGCAATGAGCACAGGTCTAGGCTGTGGCAAAAGATCAATCGCTGCTTATTAAATAAATGAATAAATGAATAGTCAAGCCTTGTTTTAATGACAATGGAACCAGTGACCCATTATAACCACTAACAGGATTTGATAACGTCTATCCTTTGTCTCTACCAATTTCCTCATTCAGATATGCTAGTCTTCCTTTTAGGCCCTTTTTTTCCATAAGATCTTTTTTTCAAAACCCTTTTTGTACAGTATACCCTCCCCAAATAAGGGGGAAGAATCAGATTAGACATTAATTCATTCAGTAACTAATTTTCAGCAACTGGTAGGTATATAAATTAACACTGAAGGGCATCTAAAGAAACATCTCAGGTTTTCAGTTTGTGCAAACATCTGAAGTACCTCTGGTCATAGTCATAAACAGTGAATTAGAGACATTGCTCCTTGCTGCCTCTGTTCAGTATTCTAAATACAGCTTGGCTGTCTCTGGATCTATACTTCAATGCCACAGGGAAGATCGATAGTAACAACACAAGATGCTGAGAGTAGGGGTGAGGTTTCACCATTTTCTAAACTAATCTGCTAAGTCTGAGACTTTCCTGTGAACTGAGAAAATATTGAACTATTCAGGATTCAAACTAATGCTGGCAAAGAATATACAAAAATAATATAGAAAAAGATGACCGAAGATATTTTATTTTAGTCATTTTAATGGACTATTTCATTTAGTGGGTACATGGAGATTTGGCATCCCAACATTTTCTTTAATTTTCTAGCAGAATAAGATGTTGATTTGGCAATTTTCTGCTTCGATCATTTATGTATCTAAAATGGAAATTTTGAATAATAAGGAGTCCAGTTCGGCTCCCTTCACATGCCAAGTAAACATCATATTTTGATTTTCAATTATAAATTTCATTTGATTATCACTAGAATGCCATATGCTTCATATGAATATCATAAATTTTATCTCTGATTTTTTTTTTTTGCTTTTATAACTAATGCTTTTGAAAGCTTATTCTTGAGAGTAAAGGCATTAAAATAAATTATCTGTAAGCTTAGTCAAAACAGACATTTTTCATGGGTGCAACTTTTAAAAGATTGAGTAGTATCAGAGTCTGAATATGCAACCTGAATCTTGCCCACTAGACTATTCAGGGTAGGATTATTTTACAGGATGCGATATCCAATTTACTTCTATTATAATGGAATGAATCATACTGCGAATCAGAAAATATTATTAATTAGAAAGTAAAGTTACTTTAGTGTTGTGACACCCATCCAGATTTTGTGCATTTAATCAAGACTGACATATATAGTCAAGGATGGAGAAAGTCTGAATTCCAAGAAACGCTGTTTCAGTCCGCTGAGCTGAAAGAGACAACATAGACCTCTCCGTGGCTTAAAACAGTGCTCATTTACCCCGTGTGTTGAATGCAGTTCAGCCTGAGGTCTCTGCTCATCATAGTCACTAAGGGTAAGTAGACTCACCCAGTAGAGTCACCAGGCCAGTAGACTCCACCGTAACTCGTATTTCCACACTTCCTGCCGCAAGAGGAAGGGAATGTGGAAGATCACACACCGTTTCTTTAAAAGCTTCCCAACAAAGGAAGGCCTTCGGCCAAGCCTAACTCAAAGAAGACAGAGAGATGTAGTCCTGCTTTATAATTTGCCCAAAAGGGGACCACCAAAGTGTTTTGAATGGCACAGATTATCCCTAAAATTGTTCTTGTCATCGCGGACATGGAGTGCCACTGCTTGCACCGTTTCGATCACCAACTCTGTCGTTACTTCTAAAATCAAGGTATTTCTGTGATATGACCCATTTGTCTACCTGACTGTCTATTAAATTAATTTGAGGAGCAGGAGCGCAATTGTCAAGTATGCAATTATTTCCAGACAAATGAAGTAGCTGAGTTCCTCTAATTTCTTTCTTTCATGTGTTTTCTGACCTTCTATCTGTGAGATCACATGGATTACCATACCGAGCCAGACACATGGTCTTCCAGCCAAAAAGCTTATCCTTGGCAAAAAATGAGTCACTTCTATTATTTCTCCATCATTCTTAAAGAAAAATGATAGAACTATTATAAGAATTGCTATTTTAAAAATAGATGATTCTGTTTAATGTGCGTAAAGGTGAACATGTGTTCACCAAAAATCAAATATTTTTCTTGAATTTCAACAAATCCCAATGAAAAATACAACCTATTAAATTTATTTTTAAAGAAGCATTTCTAAAACATTTTTTAACGTTATAGTGGAAAAACAATGTGGGTGTTTTTGAAAACAAACTCTGGTGGTTCCATTTTCTCAGTTCTGTAATTCCAGATCAGAAGATCATGGGCTTTATCTTTAGAATCACGGCATTGTGAAGTAGTCCTTCAAAGACCAGGCATTTCAACTGAGCATTTTACACATGAGGAAACTGAGACCCAGGGAATTTATTGGTGAACAGATAGTCCAAATCTCTACCTTCCTAATATTAAATTCTGTGGAGGAAGATATTAAAAGATTTAATTACAGTAATATATATGATGTGCCTAGAATATAGAAAGTACTCAATAAAGATTAGATGCAATTATTATTGTTAACTGTTGGAAGTAGTCCTCTATTCCCACTTTTCTCCCAATATTTAATTATCAAGTATTCTTGATATTTATGTTTAGTGCCTGATGAAATACTTCCAGATCTATGGAGATTTTCAAGACACTTAGAAAGCTTTCTTGGTTATATTTTTGAAATATGCTGGGAGAACTTAGATATTAGTGACCATAATTTGCTGCGGTTTCTTTCTTTCCAATTAAAAAAAAAAAGGATTATGGCTTGACCACAAGAATGTCATTATTTTTGATTAATTTTCTTATTTAACGTCACAGAATTTTGCTTAAAATATTTTTCCTATTGAAATACGTACTTGGATGCAATATATTCCTTGGAAACACAAATTATGTAACACCTAACTGACATCACCAAATTTTACAAATTAAAATACTGTGACATTTGTTTTTATCAATGTAATGATATGTCCTTTAAGGTTTGGCTTTCCTACTTAAATGTAAAATTGATAGATGTCTCTTGGCAAAGAGGCTAGCTAATCATTAGATATGGAATAACATATGCTTTTTGCATTCTATCTTTTTTTTATGAATTATCAGAGAACATAGGACAAGCAAAAGAAGCAATAATGCAAATATTAGGCACAATCAGTTTTATAAAATGGAGATCCAATATACCTGTGAAATATCAGACAGGAAGAAATAAATTTATGTCAGTTCAAGTAATAGCCAATGTAAAATCCTCTTCTTTGAAAAGAATGATATAGCCATGTTATAGCTCACTGTAGTGAAACAACTGCCTCTCGTGGCATGTAAAATTGTATAGCATTGTCTTTGACCATAGAAAACTAATTTGTATAAATGATTTCAATGGAAACCAGTAAAGCTATGAATATAATCTAGGAAGAGAAAGAGTAGTAAACAACCTTGTTATTATTGAGTAGGAAAACTACCTGGCTTTTATTGAAACACAGCAAATGACTCACATGCTATTAAATGTTTCTTTTTCAGAAAGTCAATTATCAGTATTTATAAGGAATAAGTAGTTTTTAGAAAGACATAAACTGAGAGAAAATCATAAAGAAAGTCTTAATAAATTGTATGAAATTTGCCATTTCAATCAGGTCATTAAAATGAAATCTCAACTGTCTATATTTGTAGACACAACTTTGATTGCTACATTTTTTGGGACTGCTAATTTATATATTTATACATATGTATATATAACAAATATAGATTTATGTTACAAATAAATATGCATATTTTGATAGGAACTGTCAAATTCTTGGTGGTGAACAAGTTTATACCTTTACAAATCAACAATGAAGAGTGCCTGATGTCCTAGCTATGCATTAACAAACTTAAAGAATTTTGTCATTTTTATAGGGGTAAAGTGACACCTACTTCTCTTATTATGAGTGAGATTAAACATCTTTTCATATGTTTTCAAATTACTTGTATGACATGTTTCGTAAACACTGTTAATATTCTTTGCCAATTTTTGTGGTTGTTTTGTGGAATTATTAGTCTTTTCCTTCTTCATTTCAATAAATCCTCTAGATTTGGGAGAAATTAGCCCTTTGTCTATAATATAAATTGTAAAAGTTTTTTCCCCCAGTTTCTTATTTGTTTTTTCAATTTGCTTACGTTAAGTTTTATTCTGTAAAGAAATTTATCATTTTTGTGTTGACAAGTTCATTAATCATTTCTTCTTATGGTTTATAGATTTTTGTGTCAATGATAGATGATTATTGAAGAAATTATAAACAATTCTGCCATGTGTCTTTCATACCTTTTATTTTCATTTTTAACATTTAAATCATTTATCCATTTGGAATTTGTCTTGGTTTAATGACTGAGGATTGGATCTTTTTTTTTCCTATGTGGATACCTAATTATCTCAACAATTATGAGTTTCATTTTCTCCCACTGATTTGCTACGCCATCATTTTCACGGAATAAAATCCCATGTGCATTTGGGTTGATTTCTACTACTCTGTTTTCTGTTCATAAATGAGTCATTGTAAACATTAATCTGGTAAGGCTAGTCCTCTTCTTCCATTGTTCTTCTTTTTCAGATTTTTTTTTTTTTTGGAGATTCCCATTTATGTTTTCTTGACATTCAAACTTTAGAAAAACATCGTGTGGCTCAAAAAAATAAAAATATTATTGAGATTGCTTTTATCTGTAAATAATTTGAAACAATTTACATTCTCATGATGTTGAGTCTTCCTCTCCATAGACACAGTATGTCATTCCATTTTTCCTCATCTTCTTTCACATTCATAGGGATAGTGCTTTACGTTTTTCTTTGTTTTGTTCATTCTCATTGTTTATTTCTCAGCATTTGATTGTTCCTTGCTATTATACATGAGATCTTCATTAGTATCTTATAAAAGATTATTGTTTATATATAATGAAGACTGTTAATTTATGTACATAGATACTAGTACCTTATTAAATAATTTTGATGTTTGTATTATATCGAACATGAATTTCATGACCTTCGCAAGCATCTCTTAATCTGAGAATGGTGATAGTTTCTCCTTTTCCAATTTTCTTCTAATTTTGTCTTCTCGTTGATTGTAACTATTAACCCAATGTAGTGTTATTTAATAGCTGATGGTGGGCATCGTTGCCTTGTTGTTTCCAACTTCAGTGAAAATGCCTCTATTATTTTCCCGTTGAACTTGATAGTGTCTTTGGGACTGAAATCAATGTGTTTATCAGGTTGTATAAACTTTCATTGATTCCTATTTTGTGAATTGATTCCTATTTATCAAGAATGCATGTTAAATTTTATCAAATACCTGTTTAGTATCAATGGAGAGAGGAATATTCTTTTTATCTTTAGACTAATTAATATCATAAAATACTTGAATAGATTTAATAGTATTAAACTACTTTTGTATTCCGGGAATAAATCCCCCTTGGTCATGATATATTTTTCTCATAATGTGCTGATGAATTCTGCTTGATAAATTATATTATTTTAACATTGAAATGCATAAGTAAAGATATTCTGTAGTGCATTTGTTTCTGAAATCATTGTTGATTTTTGGTATCCATGGTTCAAAAAGAATTTAGAAGTACTTCCTTTTTTTAATATGCTTTGGCACATTTTAGTAACATTGGAATTATATATTTAATTACTTATCCTGATATACAGCAGAGGGTTTCTGGTGAGAGAGTCCCTCATCTGTTCAAATGTTCTGCTTTTTTCTTCATCATTTTTTCTTCCTGTATCTTTTCTTAGCTACCATGCTAGTTCTTTTGTTCATACTTAACATTCAGGGAGTCAGGTTTTCCTATATGATATTGATCTAGTTGCAAAGGAGCCAGGTTGTTTGATAGGTTAGCAGCTGCCATAAAATGTTAACATTATGAATATTTATTAATATTACTAAACATTAATATTAATAAGAGGCTTCCTGAAAACATGGCTGCAGGCAACAATTCTTGGTGTAATCCCACCCTCCTCTGGTTTTCTGAGCTAGATTAGGTATGCAGTGTGGGCACAGGGACTGACGCTCTGCTACCCCTCGCTGGACTCGCCAGGCATCTCCTATCACAGGCGCGACTTTGGATCCTCTGACGGGCCCCTCACCTTCAGGAAGTAGACTTGCTCTTTCTCCCTGGGGTCTCCCACACTGGACTCTCTCACAGGGGTCTCTTCTAAGCTTCCTTCCTTTCTTTCTGATGGCTCCTACCATAACCCAGAAGCTTTGGGCGGCCTTTTGTATTTTTTATATCTTTCTTCTAGTTTCATTAACGACAGAATTTTCTACTTTTATTTTCCCTTCTTGTTGATTTTGGATGATTTCCAGAAGAGACAGGGAAAATGATTTACACAGCCATGCAACAGAAGACCTAAGAGTGTGTTTTAAAGACAGGACTTTAACAACCCCTGTGAATTGGCGTTGACAGTCTATGGCTCTAGTATTAAGCCTCTTGGTTACCTGAAATTCCCACCATTGTGAAGTCTAGTAGAGAACTGCTTTTTTGTTTATTATGTTATTCATCATATCTAAGGAATACTTTAGCCAAATTGGTACACATTTACTTTGCAATAAGCAATTATGATTTATTTAAATACTGGATTCTCTTTAACACAAATTGTGAGTAATCCATAGCTTTTCAAGCCATTTGTTATTCAATAAAGGTACTTACTGCAATATTCATGAAATATAGAGCTCCTCTTACACCTTTGGATGATCATATATGGTACTATACCTGATTTATTTCTAATATTTGAGAATACATCATCACTATGTAAAGAGAAGAGCAGTTGTGTTCTATTTCATTCAATTGACAAGTATATTCAATGACTATAATCATGAAGTATGATTAAAAAACACTGCCAACCAATGCAACAAATTAAACCGACTTTATATATTTAATAATATTATTCTAAGGCTATATATATCTATATGCATGAAATTTCACCAAGATCATGTGGAGGCTTTCTCTGAAATGTAATCTCCTTAAATAATGAAAATTTGTCATTGAATAATTTTCTAACAACAATTTTTAAAGATTTTATTTTACTTTTATTTTTATCTTCTCCCAAAACACACTGCAATTATTCTCTAACAAATTGTAATTTGGTTAGGCTTCAAATTTTACGTTTATTTTCTTTTTATTCTTAACTACTAATGGAAATATCACTGAAATATCTTTAAAAATTTATATACTTGAAGTACAAAGCCAAGTCATAGATAATCTGAAGTTAAAATTTATATTTTTAATTTTAAAATACACATTCACCCCCTACTCTCAAATATGGTCCCGATACTCAGCCACATCACATGTTAAAGGAAAACTGGATAAAATGTGTGAAAATCTTTCAGAAGTTAGGGCAATTTAGTGCAGCGGACCAAAGATCAGACTTTGGAGTCATTTACCTGGATTCGGATTTTGTCTCTACCACTTAATAGTAGTTGTGACTTTAAGCAAATTATTAAATCTTTGTGCCTTAATTTCCTAACCATATAATAGTAGCTTCCACAATTCGTTCAAAACAAACTGCTGTGAGGATAAAGCATGTTCAGATACATAAAGTGCTCATGGCAATGCCTGGCCCAGAGTGGTAGCGTCAGAATTCCAGGACAGCCCTTTGATGTAATTGTTGGAAGACCAGATTATGAATAACTGATCTACTTGCAGCGTAGCACAGTCTTCACAGATATTTAAGAGCTAACCATGAGATTAAAGGAACTAAGTGGATCTGATGAAAGAGTTCCCACAACAAAGGAGTTTTGGCTAGAAGGAGACAAAAAAGATGTTCCAGATATTTAACACAGAACGAAATTATTTATCTTGAAGCATTTCATTTGTCATTGCTTCAAAGCCTCCCCAAATTAGCTTATTCGCTTTCAATATTATTTTAACCCATTTGCCAAATGTAATCCAAATAGCATATTGGGCTGCATTAATGTCCTGGCAAAGGTATAAAGCAAAGAATAGGACTCAGAAAGAAAAGCCTGAAGTTCTTGAGAAATAACATTTCACAGCCGATCATATGTTTCTACTGTATTAAATCACAATTACATCCACAGTAGATAAGAAAGTGGAATGTATAGTACTTGAAGACATTCTGATATCAGATATGAAACACATCTAGCCTAGGTGAGCAGAGAATTTCATTTGCATTACAAGAAACTAAACAGTTATAATCTTACTAAAATACTGTGTATGCCTTAAGTTGCCACATTTCCAAAAGGACATAAAAGACCTAAGAAAATTTGAAAAAGGAGAATGGAGAAGAAATCTATAGTAAAGAAATCGTGTAAAGAAAGTTATGGATTCCAGTAGTTAGCTTAAGAAGTAGAACCCAAGGTCAATAGCAACCTCCCTTTAAGAATACAATGGAATTTTATGAAAATGGCACTGAGCAGTTGTTCTCTTGGTATGAAAGATAGCTATTCCCAGCTTCAAGACCACTAGCTTAGCAGAAAAGTTCTTTGCTTTGATGAAGTTTTCCTATCCAGAAAACAAGAATATTATTTAGTTTACCACTGACCTCTCAGAAACACATAACACAAAATTTGGAGTGGAAGTCCTAAGTACTTCTGAAGTAAAAATACTAAGGGATATTATTATTACTTCCATGGATAGTTTTATAGAATAACAATAATTCTTAAGAAATCAACTTAATTAAAGACAGAATTTCAATTAGATCTAAGAAGAAACTTGCTGATTATCACTGTGTTAAATATGAAAATGAGATTCTGGGGGGAGGAATAAATGCCATCTTCATCCCCAGAAACTTTTAAAAACAGAAAGAAAACTATCATCCTAGGTTATTTTAAGTCTCTATCTGCATGAGAAAAGGGCGGTGGAATGAGATCCTTTGAGTATCTTGACAGTTCTGAGATTACGTGATCAAGAACGTAACCTAAGGTGACAGCTGCTAGGAAACAGTGAAAACCTATAACAAGCGTAGATTCTATGAAGAGTGCAGTGGCTTGTTTAATCCTGTACACAATCTGCGTTAGATGGTTGGGTTCCCCAGAGAAACAGAACTAATAGGAGTGTGTGTGTGTTCATCTGTATTTCTCTGTCCGTCTATCTAGAGAGAGAGAGAGACAGAAAGAGAGAGAGATATTTGCTATGAGGGATGGGCTCACGTGACTATGAAGGCTACAGTAAATAAACTACAGAACTAGAGACCCAGGACAGTTGATGGTGTAGTTTCAATCCAAGTTCAAAGGTCTGAGGGCCAGAAAAGCCAATAATGTAAGTTCCACTCCACGCCCAAGCCTGAAGGCGAGAAAAGACAAATAACCCAGATGGAAAAGCAGGCAGAGAGAAGGAATTCTTTCTTATTCAGCCTTTTATTTTATTCAGGCCTTCAAGAGATTGGATGAGGCTCACCTCTCACCTACATTAGGGAGGGCGATCTTTACCTAACGTACCAATTCGAATCTTAATCTCATCCAAAAAAACCATCAAAGATAGATCTGGAAATAATGTTTAACCAAATATCTGGAGACCCCGTGGCCCAGGAAAATTGATACGAAAAAATAACCATCACATAATACAGCTATTTTCTTTGATTTTAAAAATGTATTACTATTTACTAGTTGTTAAATTCTCATAGCAGGATTTCATAATATTGGAGAAAGGGTGTTAAATTTTAACTCATGATCTGACAATGAGGGTCACTTGCTCGTGTTACTATTTCATCACTGCAGTTAGTTGCCTTTGCTGTACACCTCAGAAACAAATTGTGGCATGTAAGAATATCAGCATATTAATTCATGCATTTCCTTTACTGTCTATCATCAGTGCAAAATATATTCCTATATGAAAATATATGAAAAAATTTTAAATAAGAAACTATATTTTAGGGTCCTGACATTAATTAAAAATAACATCTACCTCTAGCAAAATGAGTCTTTGTGTAGTTTATGCATTTATTGGAGATTTATGTTTTATCATATTTCAAAGGACTTGAGAGAGCTTACTAAGAGTGAAGAGAACATTTAAGCATAAAAGAGAACCGTATGTCTAAAAGCTTCAATTCACTTATTCTCTCATTCATTCATTCAGCAGCTGTTTGTATGTCTACCAATCACTGTGATAGGAGCTTAAGTGATATGAAGGTGAATGAAGCCTGATTCTTCCCTTGGAGAAACTCAAAGCTCTCTTTCCCACAGACCTAATTAACAGATAATCAGAGTGCTCCAGTAGATCTGTGTATAAGAGTAGTGTCTGTGAGCAAGGATCTAGAGCACCTATAAAGAGCTGTGGGACCCTGAGACCAGTGTTTCAGGCATTCGAGATGCTCATGTTCTTCAAACGGAGCTTAGGGATTAGCCAACAGAAACACAGAGTTTTAATGCGTGGACTAGACCTTTCAAATTACATTCCTGCTAACTCCCTAAATTCACAGTGGTCCAGCCAAACCAGGTGGCTCACTTTCCCCTCTCTTCACGGAAATAACGTAAATGAAAATCATCACTGGCTCCTGGGATCAGACAAAACAGGATTCAAATGACACAGATCATACCGTGTTCACGAAAACTGAGCCCCAGTTTTCTTATTTTTAAATTGTGGATGATAAATTCACCTCTCTGAGTTTTTGGATGACAAGAAATAATAAGAGTAAATGTGCTTGGCATTTTTTAAGCATTCAGTAAATGGTAGTTACTGCCATTATTAAGACGTTGGCATGCTGTACTCCCTGAACGGGACAACACCACCACCCCCAACTGATAAATTCTTTCTGACTTTGAGGTCTGTATTTCCTGTCAAATTTACTTCTCACTTATACTCATTCTTCTAATGTGATTACTTTTCTGCTACCTAGTAAGGTTTTTAATTACATGCATTGTAGGACCCCCTAGTAAATGTGTTTTAGGTTGAATTATGGTCATCTAGTCTAGGAAGCACAAAATAAAGAGAGGAGAAAAGGAGATGCCAAGAAAATGTTAAGTGATCTGCTGAAGCTCACACGACCAGTTAGAGGGAGAACTGGGGCTGGAGCTGGGCTTCCTGGTGCTCAGTCTAAGTGGAGCTGTGTCTTGGAGAGGATGGCTGCTTATCCTCACAAACAAAACGCATCCTCAGTCCGTCAATTACCCAGTCCTTGCAAGGAATTAGTCAAATGGAGAATCGGTCTAATTAATTAGACTTATCATAGCCTTTGCTAAGGATTACTAAGCGATGTGTGTGTCTGTGTGTGTGTGTGTGCTCATTTAGTCCTCATAAAACCACATAAGTGAGGTAGACATTAATGTTAGTCCCTCATTTATAAATGAGAGACCTAAGTCACAGCGAGGTTAAGTCACTTCTCCAAGGTCTCCCTGCTAGGGAACAGCAGAGCCAGGATTCAAACCCCGCCTTGATGGTTTTAACCACTCAGCGTACTGCCTCTTATTTTTCATATCATCTTCTATACTCATTTTAAGTCTATAAATACTAAAATATTCCACACCAATGACGCTTCTCTCATTGGCAGTTGTTCTCCCTCAGCAGCCTCAGGGGGTGGGTCCATCCCACTTTCTAAGTAATTCTCAGAAATTCCTATGTGCAAAGAAGCCCACTGTTCACAAGTATTAACAAGAGCAGAAATCATACTCCATCCCTGCTGATCTTACTTTCCCTTGAACAGGACACAGTTTTGTGGGAGTCAGTAGACCTCTTTATCAAAAATAAACCTCTTTACCCACCCTCCTTCTGGACCTGTGATACTGCCTACACCCTACTGGCCATTGTGGATACCAGGGGTGGTTTGGTCGATGAAATGTGAGTCACGTGTGTTGCCTCTGGGTGAAAACATGAAAAAGCAATGCCAGACACCCCTCATTCCCTTCCCACTGCAGAGATGAGCAGAGTAGCGTGGGTGGAGATGAAGCCTGAGTCTCAGAGAGACCAAGTAGAGCAGAGACCCCGGCAACTCACAATGACACAAAGCGTGAACAAGAAATAAACACTTCTTGAGTTAAGATCCTGAGATGTTTGTGGTTACCATCAAAACCTAGCTTGTCTTGACTCTTTTGAGGTTTAATTAACATTAGGCATAATTTATATGATACAAATATCTAACTAAGATAGTTTACTTTTAGAATAGTAAATTCCATGGCGTCGTTCGACTCAAATTTTATGCTTTGTGAGTTTTCACAACATATGTTTTTTATATATATAAACCATGAAAACATTTTCTAGGTGTTAAAACAGCTTTTAAAGTTCTAATTAGCTCTGAAATAGCCTATACTTTCCCTTGCAGGGATGTTCCTTGAGAAATGAAGTTACTCATAATCACACGTGTGATAGTGCCATTGACATTCTATTTTTGTTCTTGTTGTTTTGAGTTGCCATGAATGTTTCATTCACTCTTCTCCTTTATTTCTAGACTACTAGTTGTAGGCTACCCCAACAAAGTATTTTTCAAAATGTTTTAATGCAAATCCTGATTAAGTTTTCAACTACAGCGTGTCCTTCCCACTATTATACCAGCGGCCGACTGTAAACACAGCAGGTAATATGTATGTGTGCTCATCACAGCCTCAAGACCTGTACTTTGACAAGTCCTTAGGAAACTCTTCCAAAGCCTGCACCAGTCTTCAAAACATTCCGGCTTGGATCATTGTCAAATTTCATTTTTATAATGGACAAACCCTTGATTATTGAAACCCATGGAAGGGAACAACACTGTACATAAATTGAAAGCCAGAACCAATCCAAAAGGCATGACAACAATATTTGGCTCTGGAGATCACGGTATAACATTTTATGAAGGCAGCATTTTTATCCCTTCAATATCATAGCTCCTTGCCTTCCCAGAACGTATATATCCATGGCCATGGGGCAGGGCCAGCAGTGTGCTGGAGCAGGGAAGGACCTCCTGCCTCTCACATTTGTCACCTCATTTTATCTCTAGAGTTGATGTGTCTATTAAATGGGTATCTGACTCCTTCTTCACTTTATACATCTATCTACAAGCTGCATCTTCTGGAAAGATTGGCCTTTTCAGTTCTCAGAAACATTTTACATGCCAGGAAGGAGGCATTCTAAGTTCAAATTTTGATATTCGAAGTTGAGGAGTTTGTGTTTCCATCAAATTTATCTCAGTTGGGTAACTTCTTAGTGCTCGAGTTTCTCAACTCTCTCGTCTTCTTCTTGTTTTTTTTTTTTTTTTTTTGAAACAAAAACAAAACACTCATGGGTAGTTGAATGGATATTAGCCTTACTAAAAAAATCTAATGGAATTATAGTATAAGTAGCATTCTAGGAGGCCAAGGCAGGAAGATCACTTGAGCACAGGAGTTTGAGGCTGCAGTGAGCTATGATGACGCCACTGCACCCTTCCAGGGTGACAGAGCAAGACTCTGTCTCAAAAAAAAAAAAAGAATTCTAGTATAATAATTATAGTAGAATGTCATCTGAACCCTACAGCAGCGATTTTCAAGTCTGGCTGCACATTTGAATCAGGTGGGGAGCTTTTAAAATACGGATTCCTGGGCCCCACTTCCAGAGATTCTGATTAAACTGGTCTAAGGTGGTCCCTGGGAAATCAATATTTCTTAATACCCCCTAGATAATTCTCAGATGCAACCAAGGTTGAGAGCCGTTGCTCACAGTCCTCTCTAGGACAGGATTGTACTTCATCCCTCACCCTCATAGCGTTCTGGATGTGTTTTGTATCCTCACAGCTTCCAATATCGGGGATTTTAATTCTATTTCTTGTGTAATATAGACGCTGATTTTCTCATTGTCTTTGTGCTTAATTGTTTTCTAAAGGCATAAAGCAGTTCTGCTTAAGGCTCCTAAAATTACAAAATACAACTCTAGTAGTTAAGATTGCTCTTTAAGTAACAGTTGCCAATGACCTCCAGGAACACATCTGTAGACAACAAAGTCGGGTTCATCACTTGCTACAGGGAGGGAGCCTGCACCCAGTGAGTAACTGGGGGGCAAACATCTCAAAAGGGGTAAGTTAGGAAAAAGTTTAAAAGGTTTGGGGATAGTCTTGGCAGGGATTGGTCAGAATGTACGAACTAGGGAGTTGCTGGAACAATCAGTGCTTTCCTCTTTAGAACATCCAAGTAAGTCTGTGAAAAGTTACTGTTAGATCAGTTTGTTTATAGTTGTATCTTGTGACATAAACATTTGGATGACGGTTGTTAAAAACATTTGAGCTTCAGCAGTTTGTGATACACACCATGGTTTTTATTTGGTGCAGTGTATCCTATTTAAAAATTGTGGATGCTAATGCTCAGTTCTTTCTTCACAATATACCTCACCTTCAGCAGACTATTTTTCATGTTTTAAGACTCACGAAGAAAAAAATGATTTTCTGTCTTCAATAGAGTAGTTAATGTTTGGCAATCTATGCCAATAAAATGATATGTGATATATTCTGGATAAAAACATAAATATGAGTCATTCAAAGTCTGTTTCGTAGAGTTTATACTCTTTTTATAACAAACAACATATTTTTATTATTTGTATGCTCAAAAAAAAAAAAAAGCTAGCAAGGTAAGTCACCTTACCTTGTTGTTATTTCTAACTGAGTTTCCTGACACAAGTCTACTCTGGGGGCCATCAAAGTTGGGAGTTGCAATCCTCGTGACTGTAACAGAAAAATGGTAAGGGTATTATTCCTCATCAGAAGTGGTTTTCTTTCTAGTTTACTATATATTGCAAGGAAATTGTTTAGGTTTTGAGAGGAAAAGTTGTAATAATTATTTTAATGTTCCACGTTATTTAACTGAGGAGGGGCAGTTTAGGCTATATCCCCACATGTAAAATGATAAACCTGAATTTAAGAGTCCATTCAATAATGAGTCAATGAATCGTTTCTTACCAATGATGTCTTCTCTATAAGAATGATTAACCTGATGTTCAGATGTAATGACTGAATATAAAAATCCAAGTTTAAAGCACAATGTAATTGCTTTTTGATATGTTATTAGTCACTAACTTTGGAATGAAAAATCAGACCTGGCAAACAGACAACCTACAGGATGGGAGAAAATATTTGCATGCTACACATCTGATAAAGGGCTGATAACTAGAATCTATGTAGAATGCAGGAAAATCAGCAAGAAAAAATCAAACAAGGCCATTAAAAAGTGTGCAAAGAACATGAACAGAAACTTTTCAAAAGAAGACCGACTAATGGCCCAAAAACATACGAAAAAATGCTCAACATTGCTAATCATCAGGGAAATGCAAATCGAAACCACAATGAGATATCACTTAACTCCAGTGAGACTGGCCTTTATCAAAAAGTCCCAAAACAATAAATGTTGGTGTGGATGCGGAGAGATAGGAACACTCGCACACTGCTGGTGGGACTGCAAACTAGTACAACCTCTATGAAAAATAATGTGGAAATACATCAAAGAACTACAAGTAGAACTACCATTTGATCCAGCAATCTCATTACTGGGCATCTACTCAAAGGAAAAAAAATTTTATAATAAAAACATCTGCACTAGAATGTTTATAGCAGCATAATTCACAATTGCAAAGATGTGGAAACAACCCAAGTGTCCATCAATGTATGAGTGGATTAAGAAAATGTGGTATATGTATACCATGGAGTACTATTCAGCTATAAGAAACAATGGTGATCTAGCACCCCTTGTATTATCCTGGATAGAGCTGGAACCCATTCTACTAAGTGAAGTGTCCCAAGAATGGGAAAACAAGCACCACGTGTACTCACCATCAAACTGGTATTAACTGATCAACACTTAAGCGCACATATAGGAATAACATTCATCAGGTGTCACGCAGATGGGAGGGGGGAGGAAGGGGATGGATATATACACACGTAATGGGTGCAGTGCGCACTGTCTGGGGGATGGACACGCTTGAAGCTCTGACTCGGGTGGGGCAAAGGCAATGCCTGCAACCTAAACATGTGTTACCCCCGCAATATCCTGAAATTAAAAAAAAAAAGAAAGAAAAAAAAAGAAAAATCAACATCAGACCTGGGATGCAATCCTGGATGGGGCACTACTTACCACCATGTGATCTAGAGCATCTCAAATTACCTGAGGTTTTAGACTTGTATTTCTTATTTTTAAAATTTTCTGTTTGAAATAATTTCAGATTTACAAAATTTTACAAAAATAGTACAGCAAAATTTTCATGTAGTAGCTTCCTAAAAGGTTAACATCTTGCATAACAGCATAAAGATTTTCAAGACCATGAAAGTAACATTGATACAATATTATTAATTAATCTACCAAACTTATTCCGATTTTGTCAATTCCTAACATACTTTGTTCCGGGCCAGGATCCAACCCAGGCAGAGTGTATTTATTGCCATGTCTCCTGAGTCTCCTTCCATCTCGGACAGTTTTTCTTTTTCTTTCACTACTGATGTTTTTGAAAATATAGTTATTTTGTGTGAAGTCTCTCCCTTTGGGGTGTCTCATATTTTCCTCCTGATTAAATTCAGGTTGTGAGTTTTGGTAGGAAGGCCAGGGAAGTGATGAGCCTTCCTCGTTACATCTCACCAAGAAACATGATGTCTCTGTACCTCATTGCTGGTGACATTAGTTCTGACCAGCTGAACGGCACGGTGTCTGCTAGAGTTCTCCTCGGTAAAGTCACTCTGATTCTAACAAAGAGATGTTTTTCATGACTGTACGTCAATCCCACCTTTCTTTTTATTTCTCTTCCCAAACATGAGGACAAGTGGTGGTGATGATGGAAAACTGGAGAGAGACTAATTAAGCTGGTGGATTCCCAGTGCTATTTTTTCCATGTATTGCACATTTTTCAGAGTAGTGATTTATTCTTAATAAAAGACTTGGTTTTATAAGAAAGATTTATATGGATATACTCTGTTAAAAGTTGTCCTGGGCCATTTGGCCTAAGGACACATTTAACAGCATCTTAAAATTTTGTTCCTAAATACACCCCAACCCCAGCAGCAGCCATACGGTAAAGAACGAAAGAACAAATGATTGTATTTCACTTCATTCTGGACCTTAAAACTTGCAGAATAAAACTGAAATTATATCTCTTCCTAGCTATTTCATTAGCAAAACAGAATTAAATGAAAATGGCATGCTGTGCAACATAAAAATTCACTATAAATTCCTTTTATTTACTTAAATATCCCTTTCCCTTGATTTTTTTTCCCACTAAAGCAGCACATACTTGGTTTCAACCCAATCGTCAATTCTTGAATAATTTAAAGAAAGTAACTTGAAAGCAGAACCACTTAGAACCAATATACATTTGGCAGTGCCACACGCAGGATTCGGATTTTATACCTGGATAGCTTGAGTCTGACTGAGTTCAATCCAGGGCTCACGAGGCCAGAGCAGTGATCTCACACCCTCAGGACATGGGCAATTAGTGGCACTTAAGCTGACTGCAGCTGGAACACAGTCTGACAGGAGGAAAGCCACGTGCTCTCAGCCATGAAGCATGGTGTAGAAGAATGCCTACAGGGGCCAGAGCGAGCCGAGCACTGTCTTGTACTCAGCATCACGAGCATGGAATGGAAGATGGATGGAGGAGTTATAAACCGCGCCAGACAGGAATCATGCGAGATGCTGGGCTTAGAGCTCACTCTCCCTAATTAATAAGGAGGAAAACCAGTGAGTAGATTTTGAGCACAATGACTAAAAGTTGCCTGCCTTCTTCATATAATTAATTCCATTTAATTAAGTTGTGTCTTCATATATTATTTTGGGCTAAAAAATATAAAAACTTTAGAGTTTTGACTTACATATTTTAAGATAATAATGAATTATATTTATCTCACGCTTAATGTTTTATATAACACTTATACTTAATATCTTGCTTAATCATCCCTGCTCCCATGTAAGTTAAAATCTCTTCCCATTTTAAAGATAAGGAAGCTGAGTCTTGAACAGAATATAAGTGGCTTGTATCATATTACATAATCAAAAAACTGGTATCAGAAAAAAACTAAAATTATCATGAAGTTTGATCATACATTTTAGCAGTAAAGGTATTTTTTAACTCAATGGAGTTTAGAAATACTAAGTTCTGTAGACTAGTAAAATTTTATATTGCACATTTTGAGTTAGTTCAAAAGCTTAAATACTGATGCAAGACTGCTTAGCCCATAAAAATAAGAAAAATTAACAATTTTATTCATATAAGAAACCCTCAGTCTATGGATACCAAAATTTGGCTAACTTCATTGTCCAGAAATTGTATTGTCTATACAATTCAAACACTAACCTTTCATTAAACTATCAAACATGAGCACTGTTAATAAAATTGTCACTGACAGAAAATATCGGAAATGCATAAGCACAGTAAAATATATATATAACTCGCCTTTAGGAGGTGATCAGGTCGTGAGGGCTCCACCCTCGTGGATGGGTTAGTGCCCTTATAAACAAGGCCTGCGGGGACTTGTCCTCTTCTACTGTGTGAGAATGTGTAGCAGTTGCCGCCTTTGAAGGAGAGAGCAGCCTCTCACCAGCCCCTGAATCTGTTGTTGCCTTGATCTTGGACTCCCCAGCCTCCAGAAATGTGAGCCATGATTTCTGCTGTTTATAAATTACCCCATCTAAGATATTCTTTTATAGCAGGCTGAATGGACAAGACAGATAGCTTTCAGGATTTGTTCAAAATATAGAGTGATAATAAGAGAACAAAAAGGAGAGTAACTAGCATTTTGTGTTTGAACTGGGAAGAGAAATTGTAGAATAAGAAAAGATGCAGTAAAAATAGCATTTTCTCTGAATATGAGCAGATCGGAACATTAACAGAGTTGGAAGCCACTGAACACTGGTTCCACTCCCTCATTTTGCAGATAGGGAAGCTGAGGCACAGCAACTTAAATGACTCTTTGCTGAGGTTACACAGCCAGTGAACTGGACTGGAACTTGATCCTCTAATTTCAAGGTCAACATTAGCTATGTGTGCCACTCTGCAGCTCTGCCCATGCGTGTTAGATGTGTTGCGTATAGAGAAAGTCTTCCGAACATACCATTTGACTCTACTAAGTAGATAAGATGTTAATTTGCTGACTAGTTCCCTTAACATGCACAATATATATCACTCTGTTTAAATCCTTCAAATGGCAAAGCAATGTAGATATAAAGACATATGTCTTTTCAAAAATATTAAATAGGTAGCATTAAAATAATGCTATGAATCGAATGTTTATATTCTCCCTCCCCAAATTTATATGTTGAAGGCCTAATTCCCATTGGGATGGTATTTGGAACTGAGGCCTTTGGGAGGTAATTAGGTGTAGTTATGAAGGTGGGGTCATCAGGGTGGAGCCCCCATGACGGGATTAGTGTCCTCATAAGAAGAAGAAGAGACACAAGGACTCTCTCTCTACCACATGAACGTATAGCAAGGAGAGGCCACCTGCGAGCCAGGAAGACACCTTCACCAGACACAGGATCTTCGGCACCTTGATCCTGGACTTTCCAGCCTCCAGAACTATGAAAAATAAATGTTTGTTGCTTAAGCCACCCAGTGTCTGGCATTGTGCTATGGCAGCCCACGCAGACTGATACAAATCGGAAGAGTGAATAAAATACTCAGCAGTTTATCACACATTGAATTATACTCTAGGCACTGCAGTGAGCGGGCTGAGCTAGGTAAGGCCCTTTCTTTTGACAAGTTCATCTTCTAATAGAATAGACACACGACAAATAACACCGATATAATATAATAAGGAATGCAGACTACAGTTATTAGACTATTAAAGAGCCATGGGCAGGGGAGAGCTGCCGACAGTGGCTGTGGAAGAGGGAGCCAAAAAGAGGAGAAAAAAAGTTCCCTGAAACCTTGCGCTTCTGAATTGGAAGCCAAAGATACGTTCTGTGCTTGCCATGAAATAGAATGTGATGTGGTAGACAGAAAGGTACCAGGAGACACATTTAGAAGCTATATCACTTTAATGAAAAAGGATATGGAAACTCAAACACAAAATTTACACAAAACAGGAGGCTATGAGATTGTACACAGTTCCCCTAATTCTCTAGGACAAAACTCAAAAACTGCTGATAAAGTCATCCACAGTTGGTTTTATCCTACCAGGTGAAGAACTTCATCTTTTCCACATTCGCCGTGGAGTTTAAATTACCTCTTGCTTCCTCCTCCATCTAATTGCAGTTGACCACTGGAAAGACTGGCTACGTTTCTGCATGTGCACCATGTGCAGCCAGAACAGCCCCAGCACACTTTCGAGTCTATAATCACGAGCGGATGAAGCAAAGGTCAGGTTCATAGACACAGAACCCCCGGCAAACTCAGGCGTCAGGCCTCAGTCCATCTTGCATACGTAGCCACTGCTTCTTACGCTTAGGCAGTTTTCCTCTGAGTGCCCATCAGTCTGTGCAAGGCTACCCTATTTTAATTTAATGAGGGCAAGAAGACTAGGCAGTGAATTACGAAGAGGGAGAAGCCAAAAACATAGGTTAGCTAAGGATAACTTCTGAGAGCCCATGAGTAGGAGGCAAAAATCTAACCAGAAAAACAAAAACATTCATTTTTATGGCTGAATAGTACCCTATGGTACAAAAATAGCGTTAAGAGTGTGCATGGTAGGTAAGGAACAGGTTTGATCCAGAAGTAGGCATCAAATCTAATCTGTACAAGCATTAGAAGTCCATCAGGACATATAATCTCGGTATGATGTTCATAGACCAACTTTGCAAATGAAGGCAGATGCCGTCCCCAGAATATAACCTGTTTTGGGAAGAGTTTCATCTCTAGGCTCACACCTGGAGGTTCATCTTCACCTATGGGAAAAGCGTGGCCGTCCAGCGCTGGGAAAGGCAAATAGTCACATTGGCGGTAAATTGCTGAATGGTAGAGTAGGCACAGGGAAGGACAAGGAGAGCTGCTTTGAGGGCGCTGAGAAAGTCAAGCAGAAATCATGGCTTTGGAGTCTGGATTGTTTGAAGATTACGAGTTAAACCATCATAAGATTGATAAAATGGATAGGGAAAAAACTGAAGGATAAGATGTTTAGAGGAGGTTAAAGTGCAAGGAAGACAGGAAAAATAAGAGTTAAAAGAGGACAGAAGGAAAATGAAATTTCAGAGTTGAAGATGAGGGTTAGGCAGAGATGAGCAGAAGGGATGTGGTTAACCAAATTATTATCAGAATTTTAGTATATGTAGTTATAAATGAATGCCCCATTCCCATCCCGCCACCTCTAAACCAACCCATTCACAGAAAAATTGCTTTAAAAGGCAAAACCAGAAGAGGATCCAAAGGCATGTGATACCACTACCTACCACTTCACTAGAGTTGCATCTATATGACTTTCCAATAACGCATCCTTGTAATAGAAATTGGAAGCTTCTGGGGCAGGCCCGCATACTCTTCCACTCCAGAGTATAATAATTAATGACTGCGTCAGCAAAAAAGCAAAATGTTTGTGACTTTAGAGAATATCAGCCTATAACCAAAGAGTATGCTAGGCACTACTTGAATTTACGGGACGCATCTAAGTTTTTTCCTTGTTGAGCTCATAAAATCAAATCAAGCAAAAGAACAAACAAATGCAGTATTCTTTGGCTCTAGCTGCAAATTAGCATGAATGACTTTATGATTATACATTTTTTCCTATGTAAAGAATTTCTATTTTGATGTCCTAAAATACTTCAAAATATATTGCATTCTATGAGTACTCTGCAAAATCTAATAAATGTGTAGCCTTTCCCCCATGATTTCTAAGATATCTTCCTGAATTTTCACCCTGTTTATGTTAAAACTTATTGTATTTCTTGCAGAACAAGTATTGTCATTTGCCAATTTTCCAGAAAAAAAAGAATTGTTATTTGCAACTATTTTGATGTGTGAAAGATGGAATACATTTTTCCATACAATTTTTCTACTCTTAAGAGAATCATAGAGGCTCCAGAAACCATATACGTGTGGTAAAAGAAAGAACATCTAGATCCAAATATCCCGTATTTCAATGTTGGCCATATTTCCTGTAAATTGCTGCTATACCTCTCTTAGCTTCTACAAAATAGACCACAGAATGCACTATATTTTTAAACATTTAAGATCGTCAAAATATAAGTTCTTAATGCAAGAAAATTTAGGCAAGTTATTTATTTATATCTTTACCTCCATTTCTTCATCCATAAAATTGAGATGATAATGGTATTTAACTCATGCCGTTTTATGAGACTAATGAGTTAAATTACATCAAGTGCTTTGAACAGTGCTTGAGATGTAGTAAATGTTCAATAAAATTAACTAAAATTGCTATCTCTAATAATAAATTTCATGTATTGAACACTTACTCAATACAAGGTACCATGCTGGAAGTTTTCATATATTCGGCTGTTAATCTTTATTACAACCATGAGGTAAACAGTAATTTCCCCATTTTGCATATAAGAAAAGGGAGGCTAAGATGGTCATGTACCTCACCAGAGCCCACACTGCTGGTGAGGAAATGAGTCAGGATTTGAATCCTATTGCATGGAGGACTCCAAAGCCCAGCCTTTTAACCCTATGCTAAACTGCCTTCCTTAGTCTGTGAACCTACGAGAACCCTTCTCATTTACTCTTGAAGGAAAACAAATCTGGAGTTGATAACAATAGTTTTTACAACTGCGGTGGCTTATAATTTAAAATACAAAAAACTTACAAGATACATAATACCACGATGCGAGCCTGTGCACACTGTCCCCAATGAGCTGTCCTATTTTTCTGGGTGGGCAAATTTTTTTTGTTTTGTTTTGGTTTTGTTTGTTTTTTAATTTATACATTTGTGGGTCTAATTGTCTAAGGGTTAAAGAGAGACAGAGAGAAGCCAAAAATGTCTTCTGCAATATTCCACAGGAATATCATTTTTTTTGACACTCTGACTTTAAAAATGAGCCCAGAAAATGGCCTAATTGGCTTATAGACAAGTGACCATGAGGAACTCTAATTCATGCAAGCTCCAACCACACCATAAGGCCCTGTAAGCCTCCCTAAGAATCCCACACATGCCTTACACAAACCAGCTCCATGTGTATTTGGGGCCAGTGGGGGGAGCTACCACACAGTGTTTTTCAAACATGAACAGAGACTGCGCATTTGTCTGTGTGTATGTGTGTGCACCTGTGTGTGTATTCATACACGAAGGTATGCATATCTGTTTAGGTCATCTCTTTGTCTTTAGCAGACCTAGCCTTTAAAGGATGTCCAGAGAGTAGGTTGCTATAAAATACTCACCACCACCTATGAACATGTAAAATCCTTCCTGAAGCCTGAGAGCAAGCAAGCGAGTCTCTTTTCCAGGGCTGCTTGGTTCACATAAGTTTATAGGATATAATCAATGCTTTCAACCCGTGTTGTTGAAAACTTTCAGTTTACAGATGAAACATTGGAGATTTGGGGATGTTTAGGTGCTTGTTAAAAATTATATGACTATGAAATTTCGGATTGTTTTTTCTAGTTCAGTGAAAAATGATGTTGGTATTTTGATGGAAATTGCACTAAATCTGTAAATCATTTGGGGCAGTAGGTACATTTTAACAATATTGATTCTTCCAATCCATAAGCATGGGATGTTTTTCCATTTGTTTGTGTCATCTATGATATCTTAGAGCCTGAATAACCAACGCAATCCTAAGCAAAAAGAAAAAAGCTGGAGGCATCATATTACCTGACTTCAAATTATACTATAAGGTTATAGTAACCAAAACAGCATGGTACTGGTATAAAAGTAGAAACATAGACCAATGGAGGAGAATAGAGAACACCAAAATAAAACCATATAGCTATAACCAACTGATATTTGACAAAGCAGACAAAAACATGCACTGGGAAAAGGATGCCCTATTCAATAAATTGTGTAGGAAAAGCAGATAGCCACATGCAGAATAATGAAACTGGATCCCTATCTCTCACCATATACAAAACTAAAGATAAAGACCTAAATATAAGACCTGAAACCATAAAAATTCTAGCAGAAAACATAGGAAAAACGCTTCTGGACATTGGCTTAGGCAAAAAATTTATGAATAAGATCCCAAAGTAAAAACAGCAACAACAAAAATAAATAAATGGGACCTATTTAAACTAAAATGTTTCTGCATAGCAAAGGAAATAACCAACACAGTAAACAAACAACCTACAAAATAGGAAAAAATATTTGCAAGGTATACATCTGATGAAGGACTAATATTCAGAATCTAAGAACTGAGAACTAAGAACTCAGAACTAAGAACTAAGAACTCAAACAAATCAGCAGGAAAAAAAAAACTCCATCAAAAGAAATGAGCAGATTTTTTTCTAATGAAGATAGACAAATAGCCAACAAACATGTAAAAAAAAATTTCAGCATAACTAAACAACGTGGAAATGAAAAATAAAACCACAGTGAGATATCACCTTAACCCTGTCAGAATGGCTATTATTTACGAGTCAAAAAATAATAGATGTTGGCATGGATGCAGTGAAAATGAAATTCTCATACGTTGCTGGTGGGGATGTAAATTAGCACAACCTCTATGGAAAGCAGTATGAAGATTCCTCAAAGAAGTAAAAGTAGATCTACCGTTCAACCCAGCAATCCCACTGCTGGGTATCTATCCAAAGGAAAAGAATTCATTTTATCAAAAAGACACCTGCACCTGAATGTTTATCACAGCACAATTCACAATTGTAAAGATGTGAAATCAACCTAAGTGGGCATCGACTAAAGAAGGGATAAAGAAAATAATGTGTATATATTCAATGGAGTACTACTCAGCCATAAAAAGGAATGAAATAATGTCTTTTGCAACAACTTGGATGGAACTGGAGACCATCCTAAGTGAAGTATTTCAGGAATGGAAAAACAGACACCATTTGTTTTCACTTATAAGTGGGAGCTAAATGATGGATATATATGGTCATAAAATGATATAATGGACATAGGTAACTAAAAAAGGTGGGGGGTGAAGGATAAAAAATTACCTATTGTGTACAGTGTACTCTCTTCTGGTGATGGGTACACAAAAAGCCTTGACTGAGCATTATACATTTCATCCATGTAACAAAAAATACTTTTACCCTCTAAATCTATTAAAATAAAAAAATGAGTTAATACAAAAGAAAATTATATGACTAGTAGATTGTCAAGCTAGGAATTGAACTCCAATTTTATCATTCTAATCACATGCTTTTCTTAGTGAACCATTTTGCCATTTTAGTTCAAAGGGAAAAACAAACAGCAATGTATAAAAAAACCATAAATCAACAGGAAAGTTTGTGGAATCATGTATTGATGACCATGTGCAATGTACTCTCTCAAAACAAACCAACTATAATTGAAAAAGAAGGGCTAAGAAATAATGTAGATATTTGTTAGTAAATCTTCCCAACCCAAATCTCAAAATGATGGCATAGGAAATATGGGCACAAGCATTTCTTTTTGTTCTACCAAGAATATCTTAAATTACAAGATTTTAAATTCAAAATTTTTTACTATTATCTTTTCAGTCTGTTTATAGAGCTTGTGTTTAAAGACGTAAGTATGATGGGCACAGCAATTCATAGAAACTGCATTAGAATAGAGCATAGCGACATTATCCAGGATTTCTTTTTTTGCATATCTCTTCTGAGGATGACTTACTGTGCACATCACTCCTCCCCACCTGGCTTCTGGCGAGACATTTAAATTGCAAACAAAGAGCAAGATGGCACATTTCTCAAAGTTCGTAACATATGCAAGGTGACCTGCTAACCATCAAATGTTATGGAAGTAAATGCCTATTACTTAAGTTCAAGAACGTGTTGTCATTTTATGTCAAAATATCATCTTATGATTTTACCCAAATGCTTGAAAATCTAAAACAGGTATTTAAGAAACACCACTGCCCCTGTGGGGGACAAACTGTCCCCATTTGCTCAGAACTGAAGATTCAGGATTTCCAGGGCCAAAACCTAGACAGTCTCTGGTTGGTCAACCCTGCAGTCAGCCCAAATCCGTATGGAGGTACAGGTTCACAGCCAGCTTGGAAACTGTTGTTTATCCCCTGGACAGCTAATTTGGAACACTCATAAAGGCGTACTCAGTTCTCATGGAGGCTGTAAATTATTTTCCATCTTTCTGGGTTACAGTTTTATGGACTCTATTAACTATGAATCTAGCCACAGATTTTGTAATATATCTGCCCAAATCATGCTCTAGCTTTGAAAGAATGGGGAAGTAACTAGCAGATAGGAGCCCTGAACAGTTGGACAAAGTTGTATCTAGTCCTCTGATACCTTTTGGTTAGCAATAGCAATTATGATTTCTTTCAGATAATTTACTTTATTCTCTCTTGAACTACTAACCCAGTGGATCCCTACAAAACCCTTCAAGTTTTTTGATTCTAGAATTCTCTATTTCAGAAAGCAATAGAAAGGAGGATGTACAGCTGAGGGAGTTAAGTGTGGTCATTTGAGATATGGAGATGTAGCCACTTTCAGGACCTGAGGTTTTAAATGCAAAGCCGACCGAACATATTTCCTTTGCAGCATTAATAATTTCTTGGCACTAAAGAAATGCTTGCTGATAGAGCATTTTATGGTATGATATTTTATTATCTCTGTCTTGGAAAATGGTAGCCACTGATAATCTAATAGAGAGGAGAAACTCACTTCATTAATTTATTACAGCCCAGAATCCTAGGCAGGGTGTTTGATTACAGAGAATATTCTTTTATTTCTGCCAAATTAAAAAATCTGGCACAACAGAATAGATGATGTAAAGCTTTTGGTTAAATGCCTTCTGGATTCTATTTTTTGAAAGATCCACCAAGAAATTGCAGCTTAAGCTTTTCCTACCATTTTTATATTTGCTTGGTCTCTTTTGATTTATTTTTATTTTAATACCAAGCTCACACAGGCTATATTAGGTGTTTTTATCTTTACCAGCATGGGGGCATAGAGGCAGCTGCCTGGGCCCTGACCCCGGCCGTACTACCGATTCCTGTGTCTGTGACCTGGGGCACAGCCCTTCATCACACCAGGCTTTGGTGTCTTTACCTGCAAGATGGAACCTTTGGGCTAGGGTCTCCTCCAGCCTTAATATTTTATGGCTCATTTTGGATTAAAAGTTGGGGATAAATAAGTAGGGAAGAAAATTTCTTCCAGAGGTTTCAAAAAAAAGGGGGAATATATCTCAATTTTGTTAAATTTCACTTAAAGAATGAGTTCTTTGATCTGGCTTTTAGCTTGCCACGTATAGTGTGTAGAGCCCAAGGGCTATTGTGATGTGAGCTGCAAAATGCTTATTGCAATTCATGGACTATCCCTGATGGAAAGAAAACATCTGGAGGATTTCTGCAAAAGCTGGGATTCACTCGTCAATGACCCTTTGCCTTTGGACGGGATTGTACATTATCCTGTGGGCTCTACTTCGTGACAGTTTCACCATCTGTCTAATGCTAGCAATTATTTGTTTTCCGAATTAATTGATAAGAATCTATGGGGTTTTTTTGTTTTGTTTTGTTTTGTTTTAGCAAATGCTTCATGTCAAAAAAAAATCAGAACGCTGTGGCTACATACTGCTGTGTATGGTGCATAACAATGGAATCCGAGAAACAGAATGTTGGAGCCCACAGGGGCCTTAGAGATCAATTAATCCAGCTCCCTCGTTTTGTAAATGAGGAAAAACGCTCAGCTAATTGTTGGCAAAGCACGAAACCTGGATCTCCTGGTTCCTATAACATTTCTCATTCATGGAAGAACGTTACTTCTGATACGTTACAATTCCTTTGACTGTAAAATGAGAGTGAAACTAGAAGAAACATAGTTTTAAAAGTTGGTTAATGTAAAAAGAAGACTTTCACAGGGGCACAACTGAAAAGCCAAACATTCTACAAGGCTGATAAAAATAAGATAGATATTTTCCACCTCTTTCCACTTGCAATGTGATGCCCCAGACACACCCACATTCATTTCCTTAGCTGTTCCTTTTAATATTTGCTTCCACAATGCTAAATATTTTATACTATTTAATGTCAGCTCTTGATTATTGGTTTTAGATATCGTACGTAGACTTGCTGCTATAGGATATGAGACCCGAGCTCTCCGTGCACATCTCCACCCAACACACCCTCCTCCCCACCCCACCCCCATCTTCCCAGTGTGGTCATGGCATTCATTTTGATTAATAGTCAATGTTTATATTGCATTTTTTAAATGATATAATTATTTAAATCATGTTCACAGCTGAGCCATTCATGGAACAATTATTACATTTCTTGTCTTGGTCCACGTTTTTCACCCCTGGAGTCAGTGTGGTTTAGTTGTTACTGTTGCTTGTTACTAGGCTGCATCACTATCAATAATTGTCACCCGAACCCTCTGACACAAATGTAAACCTCAACTCAAGTCATCAAAATCATCAGATGATTTACTAATTTCGTCTTCCCCTGGAGCCATGATGTTCTAGGCGTACATCGATAGCTTTCCGGGCCTGCAAGCTTCCCCCTGCTTCATTAATTTGTGGCCCCCTCATTGTCTCTCACCTTTGAGTTCTCGGTTCTTGGATCCCGTGTCTTCCTGCTTCCTAGTTTACTTCTGTATTTGGAGGAACATAAAATATTTTGAGAATTGTACAGCTGAAAATACCTTATTCTGAGCTCATCCTTGCTTGATAATTTGGCTGGATATAAAAATCTAGTTTGGAAATCGTTTTCTCCTAGAAATTTCATGGCATCGCCCACATTGTCTTCCAGCTCCCAGTGTTGCTCCACATTTGACTGGGAAATCCATGGGTCTTTATCTGTCACTTTGACTGGATGCCTAGTTGAACACTAATATTACAGCTCATATCCTGCAGTTCGGGGATATTTTGATGAATTATTTTCTGAAAATTTCTCTGGCTTCTCACCAGAACTTGATGTCACAGTGCTGGCAAAAGAGTAAGAGCAGAGGAAGAAGTATGCAAGGACTCTTTCAAGCTTCTTTGTGTGTCAATCTGCTCCCACACTGAGCTGGTTTCCTGTGGCTGCTGTAACAAACTACCACAAACACGGTAGTTTAAAGCAACGCAAATTGATTTTTTTATAGTTCCGGATACTGGAAGTCTGAAATCAGTTTCACTGAGCCAACATCAATGTGATGGAAGGTTGCATAACAGAAATTTTATACACATGAGGAAAAAATTCTCCATTTCCCTCTCCTCCCCAGCCCTGGCAAATGCAATTCTATTCTGGGTCTCTACAAGTTTGACTATTTTAGATTTATATTTTGATCATGTAAGTGGAATCAGCAGTATTGTCCTTCTGTGACTGGTTTATTTCACTTAGCATAATGTCCAATCTATGGTGTTGCAAATGGCAGAATTTCCTTCTTTTCTAAGGCTACTATTTTATTGTGTGTGTATGTGTGTAAAATACATATATATACACCACATTTTCTTTATCCATTCATCTGCAGATGGACATTTGAGTTGTTTCCATGTTCTAACTATTGTGGATAATATTGAAATGAACATGCAGATATCTGTTTGAGGTAGTAATTCAATTCTTTTGGATTTATACCCAGGAATGGGATTGCTGAATCATATGGTAGTTCAATTTTTAATTTTTTGAGCAACCTCCACACTGTCTGACATTGTGGCTGCACACTCTACATTTCTACCAACAGTGTGCAGGGCTTCCATCGGCTCCGTATCCTAGCCATCCCTTGTTATCTTTTTTTTAAAAAATAATACCCATCCTAACAGGTGTGAGGTGATAGCTATTATAGTTTTGATCTATGTTTCTTTGATAATTAGTGATACTGAGCACCTTTTCATATGCCTGTTGGCCATTTGTATGTCTTCTTTGGAGAAATATCTACAGAGATTTGTTTTACAATGTAGTACCTATTGTTAACAATATGGTATTATGTACTTTAATATATTTTAAGAAGATAGATCTCCTGTTAAGTGTTCTTATCAAAACACACACACACACACACACACACACACACACATACACACAAAATAACAGAAGGAAATTTTTAGAGGCGATGGATATATTTAATACTTTGGTTGTGGTAAAGTATTCCAGGTAAATGCATATGTCCAAATTCATTGAGATGTATCTGTATAATGTGTGCAGTATTTTTATATCAATTTTACCTGCATAAATCTCTATGCATTAGAAATATGTCAGCAGGGCTGTTTTTTGTTTTTGTTTTTGTTTTTCTTTCTAGAGGCTCTAGAGGAGAATCCATTTCCTTTCCGCTTCTAGAGGCTGCCTGGACTCACACATTCCTTGACTCATGGCCTTTTTCTCCACCTCCAAAGCCAGAAGTAGCATTTTTAAACCTCTCTGCTTCTGTCTTTATATCACTTTCCTTCTTATAAAGGCCTTTGTGATTATATGAGACCTATACAGATAATTCAGGATAATCTTCCTATCTCAAGAGCCTTAATTCGATTTGCCATAAAATGTAACATATTCAAAAGTTCTGGGCATTAGGGTGTGGAAGTCATTGGGACGTCATTAATCAATCTATTACACACATCATTGGCCACACAAAGGCCATCCTTAAACGGGGATTTCAGTATCAATGGAAGTGAAACAGACTCTGCTTCTATAGTAAGAGGAACTTCAGAGTAAAATGGCAACAGGACGTTGACATAGCATGGCATGAAGAACTGGGGCCATCAGTGCCACTAATCAGTGACATGTATAGACTGTGTCTATGTGATTTATAAACGATGTGATGTATTTAGATCTTTTAAAGATATCTTTTAATAAAGACTTACAAAGACTTATAATTTTCACCATAAAGTTCTTATACACCATAAAGTCCTTCTCTTGTTAGGTTTATTCCTAAATAGTCAATATTTTGATACTATTTAAATATTTATTTTTTCCATTTTCTAATTCATTATCAATGGCACATAGAGATGCAATTGATTGTTACATCAATTTTATATCAGGTACTAGTTTTAAACATTCTTATTAATCTCAGTGATTTATTTCTTTTTCTTGATTTCTTTTGCTAGATCACAAGAATAATGTTTAATAGAAGCAGTAATAGGAAGAAGCCTTGTGTTTCAATAAGTGTATGTTTGCTATGGCGCTTTTGTTAGTGTTGCTATCTTTTATTATTGTATGACCATTCCTTTCTATTCATAGTTTGCTAAGCAAAAGTATCTTTTTTCCGTTATATTATCTATTTATTAAGTAATATCTGTTTTAAAAATAAAACGATTACTTCTGAATATTACAGGGGTACGAACATTTTGGTTACATGTATTAACTTTGCACTATCCGAGTGAGAGCTACAAGAGTGCCCATTCCCCAGAAAGTCACACCGCACCCATTGGGTATGAATTTACCCATCCCCGCCTCCCCCCACCCACCAACCCGACACCCCAGGAATGTTACTTCCAAATGTGCACAAAAGTGTTGATCAGTTAGTGCCAGTTTAATGGTGAGTACACGTGGTGCTTGTTTTTCCATTTTTGTGATACTTCACTTAAAAGACTGGGCTCCAGCTCCATCCAGGATAATACGAGAGGTGCTAGATCACCATTGCTTTTTATGGCTGAGTAGAACTCCATGGTATACATATACCACATTTTATTAATCCACCCATGTATTAGTGGGCACTTGGATTGTTTCCACATCTTTGCAATTGTGAATTGTGCTGCTATAAACATTCAAGCGCAGATGTCTTTATTATAAAATGTCTTTTTTTCTTTTGGGTAAATACCCAATAGTGGGATTGCTGGATCAAATGGTTTTCATGCTACATATCTGATAAAGGACTGATAACTAGAATCTGTATAGAGCTCAGGAAAATTAACAAGAAAAAAAATCAAACAACTCCATTAAAAAGTGGGCAAAGGACATGAACAGAAACTTTTCAAAAGAAGACAGAATAATGGCCAACAAACATATGAAAAAATCCTCAACATGTCTAATCATCAGGGAAATGCAAATCGAAACCACGATGAGATATCACTTAACTCCAGTGAGAATGGCTTTTATCAAAAAATCCCAAAACAACAAATGCAGGCATGGATGTGGAGAGATAGGAACACTCATACACTGCTGGTGGGACTGAAAATTAATACAACCTCTATGGAAAGTAATATGGAAATACCTTGAAGAACTAAAAGTAGAAAAGTATCTTTTTAAGACTAGTTGCATTTGAGATTTAGAAACAAAAATGCTTATATTTTGACAAGTAAATTTATCTGATCTCTTTCTACAAAATTCATAGGCTCTTGATATCTTACTAAAACATATTATCTTGAACTTCACATAATACTGTTTTAAATAACATTCTTCCAAGAATTTATATAAATCACTCCCTAAATGCTCTTCCTAACTAAAATGAAGCTCAAAATAGATTGTTAACTGTGTATACCATTGGCAAATAGAAAATGACTACTTGTTATAATATCCTTACTCCAGTTACCCACTAAAAGAAGCCTACATCATGAACGCATCTTGGAATTCTCTGGTTCCCACCTAAGATATTCACATCAGTGGCCTGCAGAGCCTAATTTTTCCTAAGTTAGTGAAGTTAATGCAAAAAACTGTGAATGCATTGTATTCCCAATTAAGAAAGGAATAAAAATCTTATCTGATATAAGCGAGGTCTCCCTCTTTCAGAGAGGATTGATGTCAGTAAAGCATAGTTGCATCAGCAAATAATTTTTAAACTCTCTGGACATTTATCTACTCTTCCTAAGTGGCGCTTCTCTGCTAGAGTTAAGATTGTTCATTTATCCATCACTCAGTCATTCAGAAGATATTTTCTAAGAACGAGCTGTATCTCAGAGCCTGCAGCGGGCACTGGGGTGCGGTAGTGAGCCTGGCATTACCTGAACTTCAAGCAGTCGACGGTTCAGTGGGGGACACGAACAAATACAGAAAGACTTTCCGTATAGACCAAATGCTCTTATAAAGCTGGATATGGAGTGCAAAAGAGAGTCTGTGTTCCAGTCTTGGAGAAAAAATAAAAAGGATTTCTAAGTTTCCTGGAACACCTGAAAAATAAGTAGGAGTCAACCGGACACAGAGTGGGAAAAGCCATTGTATTGCATGTTCAAAGATCCGGAAGTGACAGAAAGTATAGTATTTTCAGAGAAATTACTGATGTTAATGTAACCTGAGGCTTAGACAAGCAGAAATAGGGATGGGCCTGGGGAAGCAAAATAATGAAGGATGTTATAAATGGGGCGACTGCAGAATGCACTATCCAAAGCTGCGCACTTTCGAAAGTAAAAGAGATAACGCTACTACTTGTAACCTAAATTAAATACAGAAATTCGAAATTGGAACAAACTGGACTGTCCTAGACGAGCCAAGACATATGACTGCCATACTAGTAAACGGTGTCAATTTTGTTTTCTTTATCCTATTGGAAATATTGAGGAACCATTAAAGGGTCTTCGATAAGAGGCCAGGAAGGTGGCAGAGTTAGACATTCATTCATTTTACAAAGATGGTCCTTGCTGTGGGGCGCAGTGTTTATGGGTTAGGGAAGGGGACGCAAAAAGGAAACAGATACACATGTTGCAACAATCCAAGCGATCAGTGAGGTTGCCTCTGAACCAACAATGCAATGATGGAAATGGCAAAAAGGTGACGAATTCTATAGATATTTAGTAAGTAAATTAGCACGATTTGGGTGGGTGTCAGAAGGATTCGGTAGTGAGGACGAAGTCGCAAACGTCAAGCACGGTGTCTGTGTTTCTGCGTTGTGCAAACTGATGGGACTGCAGGATCCAACACGCAATGCAGCGCCCCCTGAAGGTGTTGCTTACACGCGACCTGCACTGGATTTTTTGTATAGGTTTTCCAGAGCAGCGTAGATGGGGTTATTTGGTTACAAATTATTAGACTAAGCACTAAATGATCTGAGCTGTCAGTGCTGGAACAGAAAAGAGAAGAACCAACACCAGTGGGTGGACTGCAAAGCCCACGCGGCCACAGGCTGCTTTCTAGAATATCGACAGAGCAACACTGAAGTTTGTGGAATAAAGGCAGCATACCCATTTCCCCGGGCGTGGAAAAAGGAGAATTCACAATCTCTGAGCAAAATCTTACACAACATGTGTCGAAGTCCAAGAAATCCCAAGGTTTTTTCTTTGGTCACCTCTTCCTCTCTTAAATGCGCCCATAGCACAGAGGCGAGGTCGAGATGAGAGACCACAGCAGCGGGAAAGCACGAACGACAGAGCGGGTGCATCCACCGCAGGGGGTCCCCGCGGGTCTCCACTGAGGCCGGGGCAGACGGCACAGAGAAAAGTCGGGAACAGAAGAGCTGCGGCCACCGCGGCTCAGAGAAGCCGGGACTTGGGAGGTGAAGCAGAGGTCAGCAGGGACAACAATTTGGCAGCATTCATCATGAAATCAGAACAGGCGACAGGGGACAGGGCGCCACGGGCCGAGTCCCGTCCAAAGCCCTGGAAACAAAATTGAGAAGCTCAGCAGTGTCACCTGAGCGGTCTGCGAAGGGCATCGAAACCAAGAGAGCAGCCCTTGGCTCCACCTCTCCGTGCCTGCTCGCAGCCCACCTCCCTGCGGCCGCTCTTCGGAGCCGGGGGCCTCCCTCTGCGCTGCCCCCAACGCCCCCTGTTTTCTTTGGAACCACACGAAGGCAGGAGGGCAGTGTCGGCAGCCTGCAGCCTTTCCAAACCCTCTCACTTCGCGCTCCTCCTGTGCACGCCCGCCTGCCGCCCTGCCCGCTGGCCTGCGCAGCTCGCCACCTCTTTGCACGCACGATCTCCTTGCACACGCCGCCCGGAGCCTCGCCTCGCTCGCAGAGAGGCTGAGCATTGACATCCCACGCCAGTGCTTCGTGTGTGAACCTGGGCAAATTACTGAATCTCTTTGTAACTCGCTTTGTTCCTCTGTGGAAAAAAAGAGGTAGCGAAAGTACGAAAGAAATTGAATAGTTTTGAAGAAAAAAGGTGATGATGTGTGAAAAGCGCATAGTACGGTGCCTGCCACGTAGCATGCACTCAAATGCTGGTAACCCAATGATTGTTACTGTTGTGCAGCTTCGCACTCCTGTGCGGTATGTGACATTAATACAAACACACACACACACACACCCCTACATACAAAATGACTGTTAAATGTTGCATTGCTTGGTCGTGTTTATGCTCTGTAACTGGCAGAGCTTTCGTCCACAACTTTCGGCCTCGGGTTCAGGGCCTCATGGGACAAACCTGGACACACAACTCGGATCCGTGGGAAACCTGAAGACCTTCTGTCAAGGTTCAGCTGGACAGAGCCATCCAGGGGTGCGACCCCCTGCCGCGGGCCCTGTGGGTGCTCTCAGTGCCAAGGTGGGCAGCACTGTGGTCTTCTTCTCAGACACGCAAGTGAGTTTGAAGCTGTTTTATTTGTCATGTCATTTGAAGCCAGCTGTCCGTGGTCGTGGAGCAAACCACCCCACAGCTCCTGGATCAAGACCATGACAATGATTGATTTTCCTCCTTCGTCTGCAGTTTAGGCGGAGCTCAGTAGGAGCTCATCTTTGCTCCAGACGACTTCAGTTGTGGCAGCTCAAAAGAGGGTTGACAGGTGTATGCATACACAAAGAGTGCAATGCACACCACCTGAAGGATGGACATATTTGAAACTCGGACTTGGGGGGGGGGCAAGGGCAACATACGTAACCTAAACATCTGCACCCCCATAATATGCTGAAATAAAAAAAAAAAAAGAGGGTTGAAGGCTACACTTTCAAAAGCGGATTATTCACATGGTCTGGCAGTGGAGGTCTGGGCTGAGCTCTCCCAGGGCTATGAACTGGGAGTCTCTGTTCCCTTCCATGTTTCCTGGACTACCTCCCAGCATGGTGGTTGGGTTCTAAGGGTGAACATTCTGTAAGAGAGAGATGGTTAAAAATTGTATCACTTCCATGACCTACCTGCAAAAGTCATATAGACACTCTGGGAGGCCGAGGTGGGAGGATGACTTGAGGTCAGGAGTTCAAAATCAGCCTGAGCAAGACTCTGTCTCTACTAAAGAAAAATAAAAAAAATTAGCCAAGCATAGTAGCGTGCACCTGTAGTCCCAGCTACTCAGGAGGCTGAGGCAGGAGGATCCCTTGAGCCCAGGAATTTGAGGTTGCTGTGAGCTACGATGATGCCACTGCACTCTAGCTAGGTGACAGAGCAAGACCCTGTCTCAAAAAAAAATCCAAAATGGCATATAGGTGTGCTTCTGCCCTACTCTCTAGTCAAGGCAATCAAAAAGGTCCACTCCTTTTCAAGGAGAGGCGACATGAATACTTGCTGTTGGTGGGAAGTCACAAGGTTCTGAAAGAGCGTGCGGCGTGGAAAATAGCGGTGACGGGAAAGGCATTATATATATGCATGCACATATACACAATATGCGACACATATGTCATAACCTAATATATACACTCCTGTATTTATATGTACATATATCATATTCAAATATATTTCATAGTCATATATACATGTACATATTTACATATGTACATACACATATATAAACTGTTCGAGCTCTGTATTACAACATGTGTGATGACAGCCCTCCTCTCACACTGTCTGTCTCCATTTTTTCCCCAGCAATTATAACCACCTGGCATGTTGTGTATTTATGTGGTTGTTATCCATGTAGCCTCCATAGAATGAAGCCCCGCAAAGGCCAGAACTTTATCATATTTTATTTACTGATATATCCTTATTACCCAGAACATTGCCCGGCACATAATGGAGACTCAGTTTTATTTGTCGAGTGAATGTCTGTGTGCATGAATGCATGCAACCGCCAATATACAGGACCATTAATTCGCCAGCGTAGGTGCTGGCTCTCGGGCTGGACCCCGAGACCGCGGTGAAAGGAGAGGTCCGTGGCTCTCTGCTCCACACATGACCAGTTGACACACGACAAAGAATGCCAGTGAAGCTTCTGACACTTGCATTTCCAATCCCACGGAAAATGTAACTTCTATAACCACTTTTCCTCTGCATTTGATTTCTCCTTCATCGCCCAGCCGTTGCTAGGAGCTTCGGTAGAGGGGAATTTTGGATGACAGTTGTGAAGCGCTGTGAAAACACAGCGCCAGATGCCAGGGTTTCGTTTGCCTTCCCCACGCTGGAACTGCGAAGCCTTGTAAAGTCCCCCTGCTTTGCCTGTAGGTGTTTGCAGTAGCTCATCACAGCATTTGTTACAGAGTGTGGGAGTCGCTACTCACACAGCTTTTGGCGCATTAAGGGTCAAGCAAAAATCATGAGAAAAGACCTTCTTTGGCTTTAGAAAAATTAAAGTCCTCAAAGCATAAAAAGCAACAAAAGATGATTATGTGCCTTTTGTCAGATATGAGGTACGTTGTAATGAATCCCTTGTGACAAGCACCGCCGCAGCCTTAGTTGTCAACACCTTACGCTGAATGCTGAGTGTGACATTCAGTCAGATTCTTGACACTGTTATGTGATCTTCTCCGTGGAAGGTTTGGTTCTCACGAAACACTACCTAATAGCTTTAGTGGGAAGAAACAATTAGAAAATTCATGAATCACATAACGTTTCTGTGGTACAGCATTCTTAAAATCTTAAATTTTGATTACAGATGCCAAAAGAATAATATTAAGTGCTAAATTATGATATTCAACACTATTTGGGGAAAATCAAACATCTCTATATTGAAGATGCCATCAAGAATATTTCTATTAAATCCCAAAAAAGAAGCTTTTGTATGAGAACTGCAATGCAGCAATAGTCTATGAATTCTCTTAATTTTTTATTCTAGTATCAGCATCAATCTGTGATCACATATAACCATAAAATGTGTAATCAAAAGTGTTTATAGAACAGACATATGGACAAGAAGATGCTATTTATTAACCATCAATATGACACAGTCTTTCAGACCATTTTTAGGAAGTGTCCATGGATGCGAATCATTAATTCAAAAAGTTCTGTGAAGTAGCAGATAAGAGGAATGTGATCCATGTCCTTGAAAACTATTCTTCACACATAGTTCCCGTGGGCGTGGTGTAGGAGAGCAGCTACAAAGACGTGGAAAGGAGTGGCTAGCACAGTGCTAGACTTTTCCATTCATGGAAAATAGATGCCTTTGGTTGAAATGTAAATAAAGGAGTTCACTACCACCATTATCATTATCATTGTCATTATCATGATAGAAAACATTTATTGAGGACTTTATAACATGCAACAAACATTAAATACTATATGTATTATATATTAATGTGTTTACTCATCACAACATTCTTTTGAGACAATTACTACTAATAAACCATTTTATAGACGAGCACACTGAAGGACAAAGAGTGACGTATTTGGCCAATATCACAGAGCTAATAGAGGGCACAGGGATTTAAACTTGGCTTTGGGTTACAGAGTTCAAGCTCTTAACCACAGTGCTATATTTCTTCAAAAAGGTACAACATCACCTATAAAGAAAAATTTTCAGTTCTAATCCAGGAGGTGACGTAATAGTAGAAATTTGGAATGCCATCAGGTATTGGGGTACAAGAACTAAAATGCAAATTCAGAGATTAGCACACACTGTCGTACTTCACCTGCGTAAGAAGTGGTTTTTTTCACTGTTGCATGATAGTAATAGTGCTTAATCTACACCAAGAACTAGTTCATCTATCTGTGAGACAATCCAAAGGAGTAGATACTTGATTTACAGATGAAAACTTGCTCTGAGAAAGATTAATAATTTGTTGGTCATCAGTAGTCAAGAACAACTTTGAATTTAGATCGTCCAAATCCAAATCTGTTCCAGGAATCTCCATCTTCACGGTTCTTCCTCCTGGAAACACAGTGGAATTCCCAGCAGAGCCCTTAATAAAGCCAGTGGCTGGGTCCCACTTCTAGATATTCTATTTTAACTGGTCTTGGGTGGGTCTGGGAAGAGACAGTTTATAAAAGCTCCCCACATAAATTAACGTGCATTTGGGGCAAAGAACCACTACACATCTGAAACTGTTCCTCGACCTAGAATTATCTTTGATCTCAACCTCTAAAATACAATGATCTAGATTGTTCTCTCTAGGATGAGGAAGGTATGAACAGGAAACTTAAGCGACTGGAAACCTTACATACTTTTTTATATGAGTTTTGAGACACAAGATTTGGACATTAGATGCAAAGTGGATTTCTTTAGTGATTCACGAATAATTAGGTGGTTTTGGATAAGATGTCATAATCTTTAATTCATTTTTTTCTGATCTTCATGACAGATAATCTTTCCATAATATGTGATCCATTTAATTGCTGATGCGTTACTGTAATTTTATCTTTGGTAAACCTGGCCCACACTTTTTTAGCTACTGCGGCTCTGATTCATAAAGGTGTGACACCGTGGTCACCTGAATCGTGCCACATGTGTCTCATCAAACTGCAGTGTGGGTGGCGGTAAAGATTTGTCACCTCATTATGTAAAAGCACATCCTTCTGGGGTCTATAGTTATTTCTTTTTAAAAGTGAAAGAACAAGAAAGAAAACACTGAGCTAATGGACAAGTTTGAAAAAGAATGTTACAAGGGTAAAAAAATGTCTAGTCCCTAAAATAATACCTAACATCTGGATCAAAATGTGGTAGGTGCTTGATAAAGTGAAAATGCTTATCTGGACAGCTGTTATTTGACAAGATAAAAAGAAATAAAAGAAAGAAACGCAGATCTGACAATTCTGTCGTAGCCGATGACCCCGTGGTAGGCTTTTTGCTGGGAGAGTTGGTAGTTACTACAGAGGCTGTCGAACAGCCGTGGTATTGTGTTCGAGGGTAATCAGAGCTAAAAGGATAACTGCTTTGGCCATTTTTGAAATGTTAGCTAAAAATCTGGGAAAAAGAAAGAAAGCACGGATATAACATTTGCTGTGGTGATGGGGCCAGGGAAACAAGGTAATCTGAAACCACAATTTAAAATTAATTCTAATTTTCTTGTCACATAAGTTAGAGAAAGGTAACTATAATGTGTGGAATTTTACTTGTTCCTATTAATTACATCTAACAAAAGATAGGTAAAGTCTGTCTGGTAAAAATGTTTCTCCTCTGAAAAGGGTAACGAGTTCTGGAAAATTCAATTGCTGGTAAATAAATAGACAGTGAAATACAGACTTTTCTGTTCTAATATCATTAGAAATATTCAGCATCATCTTTTAATGTCTTTAAACTCACAGTGGTCCTCCTTCATCCTGAACCGTATCACATGATTTTAATCGATTACTGAATTTTATTGAGTTAATTCCAAAATTTTCTCACTTATTCATACTCTTTAGACTATCCCTTTATTAATCAGAAATAGAAGATATGAATTTCAAATTTATTTTAACTACCAACATAAATTTTTAAACTTTCATTCTCATTTATAGAGTAGGACTTTAAGCTGTAGTCAAACATGATTTCTTCATTTAGCAAGAAGTTTCATTTCCCCAAATCTATTATCTTTTACTCCGTCTCTGTAAGTGTCGCCTGCCCACAGTACAGATGGTGTTGACAGGAAGAAAGCGTCATGTTACAGGGTAAAGCGCGCTGGGCTTGGATTCGCGACATACAAATCCCAAAGCCCTGAGTTATTCTGGATGTGAATGTCTGCTTTATACTCTATGAAGCGTGCACAAACCAACATCCCTTTATCTTCACATCTTCATCTGCAGGATACCCTCTTCCTGTCTTGCTGGGTTGATACGAGGAGCAGGATACATGTGAAACTCCTTTGAAAACCATGCGTTATTTGATACACATAGAGAACTACAATCAAGGTCTTCTCAAATCATGGAAACTGCATCTTGTCTTGTTTCAGAGCAGAATAGAGGGCAGGGCTTTGACATGTCACATGCATCTGAGAAAGGAGTGTAGATAAAACTCTGATTACAAGAAACTCACTTCATCTAGCGGTCGTGACAAATCATTAATGAAACTTATCAGCCTCTGTCATCCCATTTGTAATGTAAGGATAGTAACATGTAATTGTATGTATTGCTTGAGGTAGATTTGGAAGGAATAGCCCGACACACTTTAGCTCTGTGCTACCAAGGAGACACAGCCCATTCATCCATCAGACTATGTTGCTGTGAAATCCCGATGTTCTTACTTGTAGCATTTTCATTCGGTATATAGCAAATATTATGTAAATTGTTATTTGTGGTAATATTATTGTCCCTATCATATATATTATAAATGTGGTTGTACATATCTGTGTTTTCTAAGAGAAATTGAACTTATCCTTATTTATATTCCCTAACCTAGTTCCTGATATTTAGTAGGTTCTCAATATATTTTTAAAATAAGTAAATAAAAAAATTGACATTGTTGTTGTAATTCTCTAAAGATTGAACTTCGCCTAAACTGAGTCGACGTCACTTTAGTTTGATGAATTTCTAAGCAGTTCAACATTGTAGTGAGAAATAAATCTTTATAAAACTTCAAAATGTCCTCAAACACAGGGTGTAATAATTAATTTTTTATTTATTCACTTAGCTGTTAATAAATGCAAATCCCAGATAAAGTAACTCAGTCCTTATTTGCTAGTTTAATTACAGGACCCATAACAATGTACAATTGTTTGAATATCTAGGCAAAATGTTAATATGGAATGCTATTAATGGAAAACGAGATGACCCAGTGTTTCAATGTTATCTTTAGATGTGCTAAAGCTAAACCACTGTTCATTTCTATAGAATTTTAAACTATTTCAGAGGCACTTTTCGACAAAATGAACAACATTAAATCCTCTATCTGTTGTTACATGAATTTTGTTTTGAATTTAAAGATACTGTCTTAAATTTACACATATCTTATTGTGAAACCATCCTTCCATCAAATGCCATGGCCTTACCTCTTGGAAATGAATAGCTGTCTACATCTGGAACCAGAAAAATCCCTCTCAAGATATATGTAAAGCTAAAGCTGAACTTAATCTGCATGAGGCAAATTTCCATAAACTTCACGTAAGGCAACCCATTCGCAGGTGGCGCTTTCGAATTAATTGGATGTTAGGTACACTGATTTCCTTCAGACTCATCCTGATGTGTTTTAGGCTGTGGCTATGAAAATTAGGAACTGTTTGTAAAAGTAACTGCAATGTGTCTAATAAATCACCTGGAGTTTTAAAATGCTAAATTGTCACTTCACAGTGAGGAGATTGAGGGAGTCTCAGTGGCAGAACAAAGTGGGTTGAGCTCATGGTACAGCATTTGCAGAACATAAACAGCAGCATCCTTAGTGCCTTGGTGAGAGCCCCACAAAATCAAATCTATTTCATTATTACGAGTTTAAAATTTCAGATTTCTGGGCTGAAGAAAATGATATTTTTCTTCCAAAGTGAGCTTATTGGTTTTACAGATTCTCTTCTATTTTGATTTTACATGCGGGTGTGGGGGAAGTAAATTTCTTTAATGACAATCTTATTTCTTCTACTAGAAAAGTTTTCCATTTTATTTTCCCTTAAATATACCAAAAATTTACTTTTAACATATTTGTTCTAGTACCAACTTATCAAATCTATTCTACTGTAGTTTTCGGTTATTTTGGTGCTTAAAATGAATTTTTATCTAGGAATAATGTTCTTTAAATGGATCTGTATTTAGGTAAGCTCTAAGAGGGCGCATCCTGCAAATATACCCATCAAAGTTAAGTGTGTAACTTATGAACACTAGGATGCTCACGTGGCAGTAATATTCTCCAAGGATTGGAGGGGAAGAGGGGTGAACTCACAACTAAGGGACATGGTGAGCATTCCATCAGGGGAAGGGCATGCCTCTGACCCTCGCTTGGGTGAGGCAAAGACATAAAATGTAACCAAAATATTTGTACCCTCATAGTATCCTGAAATAAAACAAAAAGTTAAGTGTGATAGGAAAGGTAATCTGATAACTGATAAGAATGGAATCCGGCAAGCTCGGGTGATGAATGTGGTGAGTAATGAATATATATCTATATAGAGAGAGATATATAGATATATGTACCTTTCGTATAATTTTATCTATCATAATTTTTCCCCACAAGAATAGTACCCTATGAATTGTTACTTGGCTCAAATTGAAGGCAATTTTGTGAAGAAATTTTATTTATTCTTCCACTATGTCTTCATTGAATTTATGATTTACCTTTTTTACCTGTCAATTTTTCATATTTTAAATACTCCGATCAATAAGAATCGATGTTTCTAATTTAGTATTTGGAAGCTAGGGATTATTATTTCAGCCACGTGAACATTTACTGGGAATAGATTTGCAACAATAAAAACTTTAAGAATCTTTCTATTTAATTTGTCAAATAACACTTATTTTCTGATAGTAATAATAGAAACTTCAAATGTCTTTTACTTCATTTGTCAAATGACACTTATCTAACAACTGAAGAGTATAATCTTTGAGGGAAATTACTAGGTCTCTAAGTGGTATTTTATGTTTGCTTCTGGTTTGAATTTCAGAAGCCACTTGCTCCTCTGTTTTTAGATAAATGTGATGATGACAATTCTAGTCTTTTATTATTTGGCTTGTTTTTGCACATTTGGTTCTCTCTGACCCTTACTTAAATTATAAAAGGCTCATAATAAAGGAAAAAAAAAAAAAAAAAAAAGAATTGACTCTTTGCAATAGTCTGCATAAATTCATTCCTGAATTCCTCTTCACTAACTTCAGTCTACCAACTTGGGAACATGTAATTCCATCTATTAGTTACTTTCTGTGTAGTTTTCCTCCAAATTAAAGTGTGTTTTAAAAATTTGGGTTGATTGGAGTATTCAAAGCAGCATAATAATTTATACTTTTGACATAAAGGTATCCTGTATTTCCTCTACAGATCTTTATTAATGTATGAGGATGGAGTTCCTATTTCCTTTTGTTTACTCAGCATTTTAATTCTTATAGTGTAAAAAGAAACTTTCATGGGAAATTATATGAATCTGCTTTTAGGCCATATTCCTGCATGATCTAAGGCAAACATTAAAAGATGTAATTAGAGCTAAGATATTATACTTTGATAATGTGCCCTTAAAATTTTATTTTTGGGACTCTATATTTACTGTTATTCATGGCTTTAGTATAATATTGATCATTTATTCTTAACATTTGGTAAGAATAATCTCTATTATTTCCATTTGAATATTATCTCAGAGTCCTTAGCCTAGTACATTCATTTGGGGTAATATTTAAAATATTACGAGGTCACTTGTAACTCTGATAGCATATGTTGTCTTCTCATCCCACAGACTACCATGTGTTTTAAAAGCTGGTAAAATCATTTAAAATCAACACTGTGGAAAGTTGGGCAAGAGTTGAGCCAATTAGACTCTCATAAAATGATTTGGAGACCAACTGCTATGTGAAGATTGTTTTTATTCACTCCCTCAGAATCAGAATATTGTGATCAGTTTGTACAGGACCAGATGCCAAAGCCATGTGGAGCTTTACATACCCCAGTCAACAAGAAGTTCTCTTTTTAGTTTATCTTTGATGATGTCTGATTTTAATCTCAATAAACATTGTGTGTTGCAAGGATTATCTATAGGTTGAAATAGTACATTGAGCATGTCTGACTAATAGATTTTGTCATTTAATCTTGACCTTTCATTTAGAGAAGTGAGAATCAATGTAAGCACAAAGATAAGTTTTAATACAGTCTCCTCACCCAAAAGCAAATGAATAAGACTTTTGCCCTGATTATCTATTTCTTTATTTTCTATGTCAGCTGAAAGGACTGAGTTTATTGTAGTGAAATAAATAAAATATTGTATTCTAATCATTTTATTTATCTTCCTCTTCCAATCAAAACCTGTTTTTAAAGTGGGAATTGTCTCTCTTTTTCTATTTTTAACTTACTTTCCTTAATAGCTAACAGAGTATTTAGCATGTGGTAGTCCTACATAAATACTTGACACACGAATGAATAAAGTCAAACTCTAGCCCCAGAAAAAGAAACCATGCTTGCTGAAAAGTAAATGTCTATTTTGTACAGTGAAGGAAATTCCAACATGTGCAGATTACATTTATCAAGCCCTTGCTATGAAGATGTGATGTGCCCCTTCCCCTGCTTGATTTCCACTGAGTTTTATTTCCCTCTGTGCACATGTGTGCTTATCATTTATTTCCAATTTAACAGTGAGCATATGTGGTGTTTGTTTTTCCATTCTTGAGATACTTCACTTAGAATAATGGTCTCAGTTGCATCCAGATTGTTGCAAAAGGTATTAATTCATCTTTTTTATGGCCGGGTAGTACTCCATGGTATACATATATCACATTTTATTAATCGACTCATAAATTGATGGACACTTGGGTTGATTTCACATCTTTGCAATTGTAAATTATGCTGCAACAAACATCCAAGTGCATGTGTCTTTTTGATGAAAAATTTTCTTTTCCTTTGGGTAGATACCCAATAGTGAGATTGCAGGATCGAATGGTAGGTCCACTTTTAGGCCTTTGAGGAATCTCCATACTGTTTTCCATAGGGGTTGTACTAATTTGCAGCCCCACTAACAGTGTATAAGCATTCCTTTCTCTCTGCATCCATGCCGGCATGTATTGTTTTTGGACTTTTTAATAAAAGCCATTCTAACTGGCGTAGGGTGATATCTCATTATGGCTTTAATTTGCATTTCCCTGATGATAAGTGATGTTGAGCAGTATGTTTATTGGCCATTTGTCTTTCTTCTTTTGAGAAACTTGTGTTCATGTCTTTTGCTCACTTTTTAATAGGGCTGTTTGTTTTTGTCTTTCTGATTGGCTTGAGTTCTTTATAAATTCTGGATATTAGCCCTCTACAGGATGTATGGCCTACAATTATTTTCTCCCACTCTGTAGGCTGTCTATTTGATTGTTTACTTAGCTATGTAGTAGCTTTTTAGTTTAATAAAATTTCATTTATTTATTTTTATTCTTGCCATGATTGCCATTGAGGTCTTAGTCATAAATTCTTTAGCTAGGGTGATATCTATGAGTTTTTCCTAAAATTTCCTCTAGAACTCTAACGGTTTCATGCCTTAGATTTAAGCCTTTTGTCCATTTTGAATTAATATTTGAAAGTGGTGAGAAGTAGGGGTCCTTTTTCATTCTTCTGTATGTGACTATCTAATTTTTCCAGCACCATTTATTAAACAAGACTTCTTTTTCCCAGTGTATGTTGTTGCTTTGTTGAAAATCAGTTGGTTGTAGGTAAATGGTTTTATATCTGGGTTCTCTGTTCTGTTCCGTTGAGCTATGTCTCTACTTTTGTGCCAATACCATGCTGTTTTGGTTACTATTGCCTTGTAGTATAGTTTGAAGTCTGGTAATATGATGCCTCCACATTCGTTCTTTTTGCTTAAGATTACTTTGGCTATGCAGGCTCTTTTCTGGTTCCAAACAAAGTGTGAAATTATTTTTTCTAGATCTGTGAAGTATAACACTGGTAATTTGATAGGGATTGCACTGAACCTGTAAATCACTTTGGATAGTATGGACATTTTAACAATGTTAATTCTACCGATTCATGAGCATGATATGTTTTTCCATTTATTTGTATCCTCTGTGATTTATTTCATCAGAGTTTCGTAGTTCTCCTTGTAGAGATCTTCTACCTCCTTGGTTAAGTATATTCCTAGGTATTTTATTTTCTTTGTAGATCTTGTGGATGGTATTGAGCATTTGATTTGACTCTCAGTTTGAATGTTATTGGTCTATAGAAATGGTACTGATTTATGTACATTTATTTTGTATCCTGAGACTTTGCTGAAATTGTTTATCAACTCAGGAGGTTCTTGGTGGAATATTTAGGGTTTTCTAGATAGAAGATCATATGGTCAGCAAAGAACAATAGTTTGACCTCCTCTTTTCCAATTTGGATACACTTTATTTTTTTCTCTTGCCTGATTGCTCTGGCTAGGACTTGCAGCAGTGTGTTGAATAGAAGTGGTGACAGTGGATATCCTTGTCTCATTCTAGTTTTTAGTGGGAATGCTTTTATCTCTTATCCATTCAATATGATGCTGACTGTGGGTTTGTCATCTATGGCTTTTATAATTCTGAGATATGTTCCTTCTATGCCTAGTTTGTTTGAGGGTTTTTATCATGAAAGAGTACTGAATTTTTTCAAATGCTTTTTCTGTGTCTATTGAGATGATCATATGGTCTTTGTGGTGAATTATATTTATTGATTTACATATATTGAACCATCCTTACATCCCTGGGATGAAGCCCAGTTGGTCCTGGTGGATTAATTTTTTTTGGTGTGCTGTTGAATTTGGTTTGCTAGTGTTTTATTGAGGATTTTTGCATCTATACTCATAAGGGATATTGGTCTGTATTTTTCTTTTTTTCTAGTGTCCTTTTCTGGCTTTGATATCAAGGTGGTACTGGCTTCATAGAATAAGTTGGGGATGATTCCCTCCTTCTCAATATTACAGAATAATTTTTGTAGTGTGGATACCAGGTCTTCTTTGTAGGTCTGACAAAATTCAGCTGTGAATCCGTCTGGCTCATGGCTTTATTTTTGTTGTTGGGAGATTTTTTTAATACTATTTCCATCTCGCTATTCATTATTGGTCTGTCCAAGAGTTCTATTTATTCCTGGGTGAGTCTTGGGAGCTTTTTGTTTTCAGGAATTTATCCATTTCCTATATGTTCTCTGGTTATGTGCATAAAGATTTACGTAGTATTTGTGGATGTTGTTTTGTATTTCTGCAGTATCAGTCGTAATGGCTCCTTTTTCGTTTCTGACTCAGCATATTTGGATCTTTTCTCTTCTGTTCTTGCTTAATCTGGCAAGAGGTCTGTCAATTTTGTTTATATTTTCAAAGAACCAATTTTTTCTTTCATCGATCCTCTGTATTATTTTTTTGTTTTCCAATTTATCATGAAGGATGCTTCTAATTTTTAAAGGGACATTCCAAATGTGCAGCACATGTCTAATCATTTCAATCACTTTTATTAAGAACAAAACCATAAATCATTTGAATAGTCACTTGAAGTTATGGTGACAAAATGTGACCTGTGTTAAATCCAGCCAAGTTCTATTTCTTTCCCTAGATGCTTTTGCACAAATGGAACTCTCACTGGTATCGTTTAGCTTTCTCTGTGAGCATCAGTATGCTCCGTAACTGTAGGCTACATGTCACCTTCAGAGATTATAAACACTAGCAATTCTGAGGACAACAGGTTTCTGTCTTTTCTCAGTTAATTTTGTCTTCTAAGAACATATAGTGGAACTGATTTCAGAAACACAAATAAACAGAAATACCCTTTCTTTCTTGTTTTTAAAGATAGAGAGAAAACACTTTATTATTTTATTGTCTTTCATTGTATTATAACACTTCATGTAATTAAGAATATCTTTTGAACTATAAAAGATACAGAAATATTAAAAGAGAAGCAATGCTCATAGTTCTTAAAAAAAATAGTTGTGTCTAATTTTATTCAGAAGTTCTTTATTGCACCTAAATTTTATGATTATTGCTTTCTTTGTATTTTAAAGTAGTTGCAGTAAATTTCATTTTAAGTCAATTTATTGTTTATTACATATGTTCTATTTCCCCAGTTATTCTTTTAGTACTATGTGTCATTGAGCACTTATAGATGGCACAAATATATTATTGATCTGTAACATAATAAAGTATTTAAATAAAAACTTTAAAACTACTTCTTATTTGCACAGGCATCAAATGCAGATTTATTAAGGTTAATGCATATTATTGAAAATTACATTCTTTTTTTCAGATCCAAGAAATTAGCAGAAATTATGAGCAAGAAAATGATTATGAACAGGATATTATCTCATTCCCCACATATATTCCTTGTAAGTTTTCCATATGTTATGTATATAAGTGACTTTTATGTTATGGTATATATAACTGGAAAGGTAAGCTGAAGAGAATATGGAAAGATGGTTAACTGAATGGCTTTTAATTTATAATATGGTAGAGATACTACTACATTGTATTGCTAATTTAAATATTTGTAATAAGTTCAAGGTTTAATAATTAAACACTAGTTTTTCCTACCCAAAAAGAATGCACAAGTCCTGTTGCTATAAATACTCTATTTTGCAACTATATGTTTTCATTTTTTTTTTTAATATAACCATATTCTTTGCAGACCTTAGTTTTCTCAGTTATGAAATGAGATGGTAAGACCAGGACACTCTAAGGTCTTCCCTGGTTCTAATAGTTGTAATTCTATTAATACATTCCAATGTCCTAAGACGAATGCAGAGTGTTCCTACATGTATGTAAACTCTCCCTGTTATGCCAGATCTCACTGGTTTGCAATGGCTTGTTCTACATCTTTACCAGCATGTCTGATAAGCATCTCACGCACGACATTTTCGACAACCCTGCTTGCCTCCATTCCCAAACCTCTCCCCTCCTCCCCCCGCTGACTTCCCCATCTCAGTACATGAAAACTCCTCCCTTCTTTTGTTCAAATCCTTTCAAATTCTTGGATTCATCCTTGGCTTTTTTATTTTTCTCCTACCCCATATCCAATTTGTCATGCAATACTGTTGATTTACCTTCAAAATATTGCCAGCACTTAAGCATTTCTCTCCTCTTTCATTGTTATTTATCCTAGTCTAAGCTATCATCAGCTCTCCCCTGGATTATTGCAATATCACAGTAGAGAAATGAAAGGCTAAATATCCTATAATGCTCAGGACGGGCTCTCATGACACAGGATTATCCAAATGTCAGTAGTATTACTATTGCCAAGAAACACTACAACAGCAATTTCCCTGTTTGCTGCCCCTCCTGTTCTATGCTTCATGGAGGAACTAATTGCTCACTCTTCTGTTCCAATCCCTCCATCACTTTCCCATTGTACTCATAATCTTTCTCATCACCTGCAAGTCCCTAGATAATCTTTCTGGTCCCATCTCTGACCCCTCCCTTGCTTGTTCGCAGCCACGGTGCCATCTCACACAGCAAGCGTGCTCCCGCCTCAGGGCACTGAACTCTTCTGTGCTTCCTGCATGTATCCACATGGCTTGTTTCATCATTTCTTCCTTCATAGTATGACCCCCTCCTCTGTGATTGCTTTTAGATTCCCTTTTGCTGCTTTTTATCTTCATTGCAGTTATCGACATTTAATGTTATATTTTATATATTATATCTGATTGTTGTTTATCACCTGTCCTCTCCTTCTAAAATATATACTGAAAGGAATCAAGACTTTTCTGTGTTTATTGCATCTCCAGCATTGGTAACAGTACGTAGTCTAAGCTCAATTAAACATTATTGGCCACAGGTTTTTCAAATGGCAGGATGACCTACAAATCAAATAAAATTAAATGTAATTATTTAATAAATAACTAGCATACTTCTGCAAAATTAGTAAATTCCTTCAAACGTTATTGCAGAATACAAAAATGCTAAATATTAAATTAATGCATTAATACACCAAGTTTGAAAGTTATATATCTTATCATTTTTCATGACAATAAAAAATGATAATAAAGGCCATTATTGATAATGACTTTATTCATCATGACATTTAACTTTCAGAAGAACTGACTCTATAAGAAAACATTGTTTTGGTTCCTTGTAAAGAAAGGTCTCATTTCTACAGTTTGGAGCTGTGGACTATGTTGTCTATAGTCTATGAAGCACTGTGTGACTCGGCTCAGGCCCAGGCTCTTTCAGGAGAGAGCAGGTGAAGCATAGAACGTCCAAAATCAGCAGATGTCATTACTGCGAAGCATGTTAAAACCCACCGACCCACTAAACCAGACTTCTCGGGTCTGCATTCCAGGTCTGGGCATATTTGACAAGTAGCATGGAGACCCTGTTGTTTATTCAGGGTTAAGAAATACTGAATACATAAACAGAAGTGAGGCTAGGAGTAATTTCCTATAGCGTGAATATGATTCTAAGTTGACCGATTTGCCCAGAGTGAAACAGCTAAGTCCCTTTGCCAGCCTGGGCAATAATTTTTCACTCATTCCGTCATCTCCTCCATCAACATTTCTAGATGCTACTTTTGTTCAGGCTCAGTGTTTTGTGTTAAGGGTAAAAAGATTAATGATGTTTGTGTAGATAAGCTGTGCAAAAATGAACGTACATCTGCTGTGCCCAGGCTGGTAGTTAGAGCATCTTGGTTCAGTTGTACTACTGGAAGTGGTATCTTCTTTCTCACATGACAGACAAAAAGAAAATGAAAAGAAAACTTTGTGTAGTGATATGGAATACCATCATCAGCAGGATTTTTCCACATGACTAATTTGTACCCCATTTTAGAAAAATTCCAACAATGTAATTCTTCATTTAAAATAAATTCCTTCTCCACACTCTGATGTTTGGTTTTTTTAGCTATATTTTTGTTTAGCAACATTTCAGTACCATTACTTGCACTGACAACGCAACAACTCACATATTCTAAAGTGTGTTATAAAGGTTCCAAAGTCTGTTTAGAAGTTCTAAAAGTCTGTTTTACATTTTTTTGAATCCCTTTTTTTGAGAAAATTTTTATAAAGAAAAATTAATAAAAGGTTTTTGAAGATTTAGTTATTACATTATAATTCCTTTTTTTCTATTTTCTTCCTGAGTGGTTAAAGAGCATTTACTGTATATCATATAAAAAAAATGATGGCTCGGTTCTTTGAGTAGAGGAAATTTGAGTCTTTTGGTTAAATTTTAGGACAGAATGCATTTTATACGTGAAAGAACTGAGCCTCTGAAAAATTTGCCTACTGTTGGTGATTTGGATGCTTTCCCCATCAAAAAATATTAATCTTTGTCCAAGTAATGTTTTCAAAATTAATATAATATCTGTAATCAATTTATTATAATAAACTATGCAATTAGTACAGCATCTATAAAAATTAATATGTATATAAATATATATAAAAATTACAACTAAATAAGAGTCACAGATTATTTTGCAATCTTTATTTACAAGTTAGTCAAGGTTTATTTCTTTTCCCTTTTCTTTACCTTTCCTATCACTTATTACTCATTTTATTAGGTCAGTTATACTGTTTTGTAGTAAAAATGCAGCGATACTATCAAATACATGTGAATGTGCTCGAACAGTAACTCTAAAGAATCATAATGTCATATGCATGAGTGTGTCACATACTGATGGAGCAAGATACAATGAAGCTTTGTCACTTTGGTAGGTACTTTAAAAGCCCAGAAATAAATGACTGTTAACTAAAAGTTATGCATTTGACAGCTTCCCCCTATATCAGGTCATAAAAGTTTTATTAGCAGTACTACTGTTTCTGTACGAATTTACAAACGTGAAATGCCTCCAGACGGTGCGTTTAAACGAAATCCTACCGTCTTCATCACGACAGCCGCAGAGGGCCCAGCATCGCGCCGTGACGGCGGGAAGACACTCGCGCAGAGCGCAGAGGGAGCGGAGGATGCATCAGACGAGGAGGCTGAGCGCGGCCCCCCAGAGGCCGACAGCGGGAGCTCCGAGGACCAGTATGAAGACTTGTATGTGTTCATTCCTGGAGTGGATCCAGCGAGTAACTCCCAGGAGCCCCCTGTGAGCAGCAGACCACCTCTCCCCCCACCGCGAACTGCAGCTGCTGCCTCCCAGCTGGAAAAACCTCACTGCGCTTTACCAGGTAAGTTTAAGGTGCAAAAAAAGCCACCTCGACGGGCTTACGCAGCATACGGTACAAGGGCAAATCTGTACAGAGATCAGCTTTTGAAACCAAGAGCAACTTTCCTCCTGTTCTTTGATAACCAGGGCCTGGGAAAGGAAGAAGGAGACACCTGTCACCGCCTCTTTCTTTTGTTCCTTCCTTCTTTTCTTTTCTTCTCTCTCTCTCTCTCTCTCCTGAAACAAAGTCTAAGTTAAGAAAGTAAAGAAATAAAACTTCAAAGGCATCTGTAATTCTTTACATAAAATGAACCTCGAGCATCCTGTAGAAAAGCAAATGACAACATTGCTTTTAAAAAATACTATTAGTCTTCAGGCAAGAGGGAAAGGCTAATGTTTCACAGACAATTTGCAAACGACCTTGGGCACCTCGTTCATTCGGTAGCTGCAGAAGAACTAGGCAGGGAAGGGTTGATCGCACCCTGCCCTGAGCCCAGAGTCCGGGAAAGCTCGGTCCACGGCCCAGGTGGGGGTGCAGCTAACTCAGCTGTCCCTGGCCCTGGTCCCAGACGCGGGAGTCGGAGAGTGTGGGGGCAGAGTTGGAAAGAGGCCTTCCAGCCTTGCAGAGGCGTAAAGAGGACTCCCCACGTGGGGCCTCTCTGCCCGGAGTTAACAACAGCCAGAAACGCTTCCAGCCCCAGCCTCACTCTTACAGTCACTAATGATCATGCACGTTTTTATCATTATTCTATATCTACTTTCCAAAGTCATGAAATGTTCTTATGAAAAAAATTCAGTAAGAAAGATGGAGAAAAATGCCCATTATCAAAACCCTGTTTCTCACTATAGTTTGTCAAATCCTAGAAAGCTGTAAAGTATTTAATACGTAAACACTGTTTCAAAAAGTGAATTTTCAGGCAATGAAATTTAGCATTTGTGTACTTGAAGGCTCTGTCTCTACTAAGGCCCGAGTTTATCAACACAAGCCTTACTAAGGTTATGCACTGTATTTAGGGACGGAAACTGTTCAAACCTAAGGAACACTCCTGATTCATTCATTCATTCATTCATTCATTCATTATGTTCCAAGCTCTTGTAGACATATCAATAGATAGATATATTAATAATTCGGGGGAAGAAAACATAGTACACTGACAACAAAATTCTGGCATATTTTTCTCATGTTTTACGATTTGAATAATTTTATATAATAAAATTAATTGTTAAGAAGGCAGGTTGTCTTGTGTAAGATTAAATCTCTTACGGGAACTGATATTAAATCATGTTTTTCCTAATGTAAATTTCTGTCTATGACATGTTGGTTAGCAGATCTAAAACGGCTCTACCCAGAACGTTCACCAGCTACCTAAGACCACGAATGTAATGCTGGGTAGTATGTCTCTTGAAAACTACCAAACGTAACAAGAAAAATAAAATAGAATCCGCTGTTTTATTTCAAAACTCTCTTTTTGCATTTTATATGCAGTGCTACTTTTCATCTCATCTTTTCATAGAGCCGATATTGGAAGTGAGTGTCAAATAAAATACCAGTATTTTTTCTTAAAATTGTTAAATTAAGGTCTTCAAAAGTCAGACCGTAAGCTGTCACTTATTTCTTGCCAGAGACATGGTATGGGTTCTTTGACTGTAGCTGGTGATACCTTCAGGAATCGTTCTTTACGTGGAGCTGCGCCAGGCGTGGTGGCGCACGCCTGCAGTCCCGGCCCCTCCAGGAGGCCGAGATGGGAGGATCACTGGAGCCCAAAAGTTTGAGGTCACAGCCAGCTGTGCTGTGCACCAGTGCACTGCAGCCGGGGTGACATAATGAGACCTAGCTCAAAACAAAACAAAACAAAACGAAAAAGTAGCTTCCACTTGCTCTCAAGTTACTGAAAAAACTAAAAAAGAGGCCATCTCATCCATGTCTCAGGCATCGAATTTTTTGTAACAGACTTACAGACATATTCATTGGAGAAACTAATAATAAATAGCATGATAGAGGCCTTTGCAGTTTACAAAGAATGCTTTGGCTTTTTTTGTCTTCACGACATTGAAAAATAACTATTGGATCCCTCTTTGACAAAACCCAAGACCACATAGTTTATAATTAGAATTTGTCAAATACTATGAAAGGGTTTCCTGGGCTTTTAAGACTCTTCTCATTTTTACACACCTTTGTCCCAATTATTTCAAAAGTTGGAATTATAGAAGTCATTTATTTTAATCTTTATTTATTAATGTACCACCTGAATTGAGAAGGCTTAGGTCCCATTCTTAACTGAAAAGTATAATAGGATATTTTGGAAAATAAAAAGTAAAATGTATTATTTCTAGTGCAAGGCCAACTTTAGAAAGAGTTGGGAAGAGAGGTGGGTGGGGAAACCGAGTTAACAACTCAGGAAATCAGTTCATAAAAGTAAGAGAGCTGACACATTCCGCTAAAAATGAAACTCTGGGAAAGTGGTTCCCACACACTTACTCCGGGCTCACCTGTGATGCTGTCAGGGAAACAGAAGTCAGAAAAGTCAGAATCTTAAAATCGTATTATTCACAGGGGAAAAGGCAACTTGTGGTGATTTTAAAGGTAGTGCTAGGATTTTAGATAATTAATACTTCTTAGGTCAAACTAACTAAAACAATAAGATTTAAAACTCTGTTGGGAGCTTACCTTGCCCTCCCATCATAAACCTACATGTAATAATTGCTAACTCTTGTTTTCATAATATCCTAATAATACCCTTTTATTGAGCTCTACTATTTATCTTTCCCCTTAGCTACTAAGTTTTTCCACTAAAATCCCCATAAGCAAACTAATTTTTGGTGGGGTGGGGAATCAGATTCCAAGAGCAAATTGGAAAGAAAGAGAGAGAGAAAGAAAAACTCTCATTGGTCTTGTAAAGAGACATAAAATCTCTTTTCAATTTATGTATTAATCAAAGTATATCATATCTTTGTCCTCTAAATAGCTGCTACTAAATATCTTTACAAATTTTTATAAAAATATGTAAAAATTGTACTGAACATAAAAACCATAAAAAATTGTGAAACCTGTAATTTTATTCTTTTCACATAAATTAATTCTCTAACTGTTGCTTGTGAATGCTGCCTTTTATGTCACAAACTCTAGTTTTGGTGTCCTTTAGCTATGAGTAACGCTCATGTTCGTTTGCAGAAATTAAGAGTTGCATATTTCAAGGTCAGTCTGTGATAGCCCGAGACCAGCTGTTGGGAAACCAAGTGATGGTGCCTTTGGCTATTTCCCCCTGTCATTTTCAGAGAAATTTAATTTGAGGCAAAACATCCAGTGCAAGCAATATGAAAGGTAAAACAACTTCAAATGAAGAAAAAAAAAATCTAAGAGTATTATGCTCAAAAAATATAAGTTTTCAAACTGGAGTTTGAAACTTAGATTTATAACTCAACTTCCTGATATTAAATCATTCATTTTATATATCTGTATCTATATTATTGTTATATATATATTATTATCATATTATATTCACAAAATAATATGGAAATGTGGAAAATATTTATACATTTCAAAGAAATCCATGTCTTTTAATTTCAAAGTATTAAAGGGGTACAAATGTTTTTGCTTATATGGATTGCTTTTGTAATGTTTGAGTGACAGCTATAAGTATGCCCATCACCCAAAGAGTGTTCATTGCACCCATTAGGTAGGTTTTTGCCACTTCCTTCCTCCCCCACCTCCACTTGATTTCCACTGAGTTTTACTTCCTTCTGTGCACATATGTGCTTATCGATTAGTTCCAATTTAATAGTGAGTACATGTGGTGTTTGTTTTTCCATTTCTTGGATACTTAACTTAGCATAATTGTCTCCATTTTCTATCCAAATTGTTACACAAGACATTAATTCAACCATTTTTATGACTGACTAGTACTCCATGCCATACATATACCACATTTGTTAATCCACTCATGAGTTGATGGGCACTTAGATTGATTTCACACCTTTGTAATTGTGAATGGTGCTGCAATAAACATTTAAGTGCAGGTGTCTTTTAGATAAAATGACTTCTTTTCCTTTGGGTACTTACCCAGTAGTGGTATTGCTGGATCCAATGTTAGATCTAATTTTAATTCTCTGAGGAATCTCCATAATGTTTTCCATAAAGATTTTACTCATTAGCAGTACCACGAACAATGCATCAGCATTCCTTTCTCTCTGCATCCACACCAACATCGGCTGGTTTCGACTTTTTAATAAAAGCCATTCTAACTAGGGTAAGGTTATAGCTCACTGTGGCTTTAATTTGCATTTCCCTGATGATTAGTGACATTGAGCATTGTTTCATATGTTTATTGTCCATTTGTATATCTTCTTTTGAAAGACTTCTGTTCATGTCTTTTGCCCACTTTTAATGGGTTTATTTGTTTTTCGTCTTGCTGAAATCAGGTTGAGTTCTTTGTAGATTCTGTATATTAGCCCTTTATCAGATATATAGCTTATGAATATTTTCTCCCATTCTGCAGGTTGTCTGTTTGCTCTGTTAATTATTTCCTTACCTGTGCAGAAGATTTTTAGTTTAATCAAATTCTATTTATTTTCATTGTTGCTGTGCTTACCATTGGGGTCTTAGACATAAATTCCTAGGTAACATCTAGAAGAGTTTTGATCTACATCTTCCTCTACAGTTCCTGTGGTTTCATGTTTTAGATTTAAGTGTTTTATCCATTTTGAATTAATTTTGTGAATACTGAGAGATAGGAATCCTGTTTCATTCTTCTGTATGTGGCTATCCAATTTTCCCAGCACCATTTATTGAATAGAGCTTCATTTCCCCAGTGTGCATTCTTGTCTGCTTTATCAAAGGTCACTTGCCTATAGGTAGATGGTTTTACGTCTGGGTTCTCTATTTGGTTCCATTGGTCTATGTCTCTATTTCTGCATCAATATCATGCTATTTTGGTTACTATAGCCTTGTAGTATAGTTTGAAGTCTGATAATGTGATGCCTCCACATTTGTTCTTTTTGCTTAAGAATGCTTTGGCTACTCAGGCTCTTTCTGTTTCCAAACAAAGCATAGAATTAATTTTTCTAGATCTGTGAACTATGACGTTGGTATTTTGATGGGGATTACATTGAATCTGTAAATCACTTTGGGTAGTATGGACATTTTAACAATGTTGATTCTACCAGTCCTTGAGCAAGATATTTTTTTGCATTTGTTTGTATCCTCAGCGATTTCTTTCCTCAGTGCTTCGTAGTTCTCCTTGTAGAGATCTTTCACATCCTTGATTAAGTATATTTCTAAATATTTTATTTTCTTTGTAGCTACTGTGAATGGTATTCAGTCCTTGATTTGACTCTCAGTTTATCATTGATGTTTAGAAATGCTACTGATTTATGGACATTTGTGATTTATGTACATTGATTTTGTAACCTGAGACTTTTCTGAATTTATCAATTACAGGATAATTGCTAAGTCTGGAGTTCAGTCCAATTGATAATTGGAGTCTCTTGGTGGAATCTTTGGAGTCTTCTCGATACAAGATTACATTGTTAACAAAAAGCAATAATTTGGCATCTTTTTTCCCAATTTGGGTACACTTTATTTCTTTCTCTTGTCTGATTGCTATGGCTATGACTTCCAGCACTATGTCAAATAAAAGTGGTTACAGTGGGCACCCTTGTCTTGCTCTAGTTCTTAAGAGGAGTGCTTTCAACTTTTCCTCATTCAGCATGATGTTGGCTATGGGTTTGTCATCTATGGCTTTTATAATTTTGAGACATGTTCCTTCTATGCCTAGTTTGTTGAGGGTTTTTAGTATAAAAGGGTGCTGAGTTTTGTTAAATGTGGTCTATGTTTTTGCTTCTGGTTTTGTGGTAAACCACATTTATGGATTTATATATGTTGAACCATCCCTGCATCACTGGGATGAAGCCCACTTGGTCATGGTGTATTATTATTTTTTTCTGGAATTATATTTATTTTTATATTCTCCCTTTTGCCAGAGTTCTGGATTTTTTTTTTTTTGATGTGCTGTGAAATTTTATTTGCTAGCATTTTATTCCATGTCTTAATCAAAATGTTTTTCTTCATAAAATTAACAATTGCAAACTATAGGAGGATGTGTTAGTATGTTATACAGCTCACTTTTCTTTTATAATTCATGGGGTAATGTATAAATTATTTTTCTGAAGACAGAAGCTTGCTTCTTATACTGTTTCCCAGGGCATTTGACTAAGCTGCTTTCGGAAGTTCAAGCAAGTAGTAGATGGGCATCAATAATATTGCATATAATAGAAGAGTAAACACAGTCTAAATTTTTCATAAGCAGGGACAATGGTGGAAGGCCACATGGAAAGCAGTCAAACTTGGTGTGATCGTGGCACAAGACAAGAAATAGGAGATGAATCCAAAGGAGAAGAAGGAAAGAAAGATGAAAAGGAGCAGGAGGAGGAAGAAGACCCATACACTTTCGCTGAGATTGATGACAGTGAATACGACATGATACTGGCCAGTATGAGCATGAAGAAAAGAACTGGAAGTCGGTCTTTCATTATAAACAGGCCTCCTGCCCCCACACCCCGACCCACAAATATGCCTCCAAAAGAGAAAACCACACCTTACATAGCTCAAGGTAATGTTTTATCGTTTGTTGATTTTCTTTTTCCTTTCGTGTATGGGAGGAGGGTACAAGGTGATGTAATTAGTGCTCTAAAACTCCAAAGATTAGAAATGTCTTCAAGTCACTGGCGAGTTGTGTTGGCCCCATTTTTTAAGTTTAGAAACATAATGAATGAAGAAAATAAGAATGATAGATTGGGTACCAGTTTCTAATTTTTCATTAAGAAGGATAATTTTGACAAACCATCCAGGGAACATGGAACCATAGTATATATGTAGAAATTCTATTGGATACCTCCTTCATAATTCTTCAAGAGGGAAGCTCAACTCCTAGAAATAATGTATAAGAACATTTAAATATATACCACATAAGAGAAGCAGAGTCTACTAAGAGAAGCACAATTACTCATCTCTGCTTAATATTTTCAAAAGAAACCATTCTATTCCTGACACTGTATATATATTGAGAGATTAGTATAAGAAAATGTAGTGATTATATATAAATTTACTTATCACTGTACAATATACTTATTTAATAGGGATCTATTGCTGATAATGCTCAAAAAACTATAACAAATTAATAAATGTTTCAGCTAAAGTGAAATGTGAATTGAAACAATTATCTAAATTATGAAGGCAGAGAATAAGCTTTAATAAGAAATTCTCAGATTGTCTGTCATAGTGATCTCTAAGATATACTGTCTCTTTGACAATTTCCCTAAATCCTAAGAAGCACTTTTAAATAGAAAAATTAAATATAGCTTGATACAAGAATTTAGTTATATTCTAGAAATTTTTGGAGCGATACATCATCTTTTACACTCCAATCCTTAGAGAGTTTCTCAGGATCGCAAATATTGAATTCCATCTTGTGTTGTTCTGTGCTTGTGTTGTTCTATCTTCCCATCTTTCTATTGTCGGTCTTATTCTTGTTTTCCAAGATCTCTTTGTTTTTTTTTTTTATAGCATTCTTTTCTCTTTTGGGGGAGATAGGGGATGGGGAGAAGCGAAATTCAATATCTTTGTAATAGTTTTTGTTTCATTTTGTTTTTATTTGGATTTTTAAATATCTTTTGTTTTGACTTTTATTTTTCTTCTGCTCTCGCATTGTCTCTGTTGTCTTTATGCGCTGTTTGTTCTGTCTGTTATGTTTGACACTTCCGTCAAATAGGTCTATTCTTAGCTATGCTTTTATGTTTAAGAATGAAGCGACAGAAACCTGAATGGAAACTGTACTTGTTAACTTGTGAACCATAGGGTAATAGGGAGGTAAGTAACTAGTTTTTTCATTGAATAACCCCAAAATGTTAGTTTATGCTGCTCTATTCTGTGCTTTCTAATTTTGCTAGAATAAAATCCAACTAACTCTGGTCTACACTTCCATATCTGGTTGCCAGCACATTGAGATTAGAGTGCAGAAAGAAGACTGGGAATTTTGCCATTCAGAATGTACAATTCAACTTGTGCTCCCTGTTTTCAGTCTAGTGTGTAACGCCTGCCACCCACTGTGCCTTGTGTCCCATGTCCAGAACTACTTCCTTTCAGTTTTTCTCTATTGAATAAATCTGCCATCATGGCTGATTGCCTCATTTCATAGCATTGAAGAAAGAATTTGGAGCTATGGCTGCTTTAGACTTTCAAGTAATCCCCATGTTAAATAAGTGCATTGTGAGGGTTTTCTTCTCATTTGTTTGTTTATTTATCAATTACATAAAGATTTATTACCAATCATAAATCCTTCTGTGTATTAATTATGGGAGGTCCCTACATGCAATGGTATACTCTGTCCTATATGTATATGCATACATAAGAACTTTAAAGAATCTTAGAAATCTTGAGTTTCTATGAAATTTTTAAAGGTTATTTATCTCACTTACCCATCCCAAGCCTGGTAGTCTTCAACATTTATAACACATTTTCTAATTAAATTATGCAACTTAATTTGTTCTTATGACATTTCTATTACATGGAGACAGGAATCAGTGTTATACTTTGTTTGTATTTGCAATTAAGTATATAAAATAGGTATGGCTATTTGCCCCACGTCCCAAATCAGTAGCAAAAGCTATCCTGTAAATGAGGTCACCAAAATCTCCTTGCATTTTTTTTCTGTTCTCTTACACTGGGATACACTTGCCTGCTTTCTTCTTTTATGCAATTGATTGTTGATCATTCTGTTCTCACATTAGGAAGACATTGCCTCATCACCTAATTCCTTCTTGACGTTCTTTGCATTTCACAGGGTAAAAGTCTTTCATCACATCTTTTCTTTTCTTTTTTTTCCTAGCTCAGGCAGATCTCTTAAATAGAATTGCCACTATTTCCCAGAAAGCCACACATTCAATTAGAAGAACATTAATTTGCCCCGGTTCTTTCCAGAAGACAAAAGTGGTAGCAGAATGTTGTCATATCCGGGGAGCGTTAACGCAGCCAAAAGTGAAAGACGTGGAACAGGGAGGATGGAGGAAGGATACGGGACGCAGAATCCCAACTTACTGTTCCAGAAACTCAAGAAAATACTAGCAAAGAGACTAGGCAAAGGAAAACCAGGAATATACAGAAAAACCATGTTGACTTTGGAGAAAGACCTGTATTCAGGTTCAGCTGATGTTACATAAACAAGAAACTTCATCTCTGAGATTTGATTTTCTCATTGTTAATTGGGGATAAAAAGCGTATCTACTTCAAGGATTGTTATAATCTCTAAATGAGATAAAATTAGTAAATACCCAGTACAATACTTGGTATATAGTGTATGTTCAATACATTATAGTTAAAAGCAGTTCTACTTTGTTCGGTTTCTGAGCAGAAGATGACTCAGATAAACTAACTTTAAATTAGAGAAAAAGTGTCCGTGTGTCTCTTGGATTCTGGGGCAGTCAAAAGTTAAGGAAGGTCATGTGCTGGAGTGGATGGAGAAGGAAGACCCTGTCCTCTAACAGGACAAGCTGGCTTAATCTATTATTAGGCGACTTGCATGATACTTGCTAATTCATGCAACACTCCTGCATGGGTGGTAGTACTAGCCTCACTTTAGAAACAGGAAAACTGACGTTCAGTGAGTTTCAGTTTCTCTCCCAAGGTGATAAAATTAGGAAAAGGAAGAGGTGGGAGTCAGACCCAAATTAATCTGTTTCCCATGCCGATGCACGTGGCACCACAAATTACCTTTGCTGATCGATTTATTTCTGGATTATTCATTAATACTTATTTTTTCCTTCTGACCCATGAGATCCATGAAGGAAGAAATCAACTTCACCTGGCTTTGCCTATCGTTTTATCTCTGGTGCCAAGATTACTGCTGAATTGCTAACAGAAACTATGCATATTTGATGAATATTTACTGAATAAAATTATATAATTGATAAGGTCCACATCAGTGCGGCTAGAAGACTCCATTAACACTTTGAAGGATGGTCAGAAGAATATATTACTCTACTAATTCCTCGATTTCTCCTGTTTTAAACCATCCCACGGCCAAAACACTGCTAATTTGAAGGGAAGCCAGAGTGGGGAACCCGCGTCCTGGGGGCCACATGTGGCCTTCAGGATCCTTGAGTGTGGCCTTTTGAGTGAACCCAAATTTTACAGAATAAATCCTCTTAATAAGGGGAAGTTTAGATTTGGTCGAGGGGCCACACTTGGGGGTCTTGACCCACCCTGATGCGAAATATTCACATACAGCTAAACATTCCGTTCTCACAAAGTCGAATTTACGAGAGAAAAGCTCTATTTCCACCATCACTGCCATCCCCTACCCCTAGAAATATAACTTATTAATGCTAAACTGAACCCATGTTGGTTCATTTTACCAAGAGATACGTTTCTGATTTTTTATCCCATTGCTGTGGTACTGAATCTAATCTTAGGTTGACAAGCACAACAAGAATAACTCATTTTTTCTTAAATAGAAACTTTTTGAAGTCTGTCTATTTTCGGATATCGTAGTCTCTCCACTTTTTTCTCCCTGTGATATTGAAAAGGATCAGGTACATTAAGCTTTAAGAGTATAGGGGAATTAACATGGATTTATAGTCGTCTTTAGTGACAGAATTCTTGATTTAAGGCAAATCAAGGAAAGAAAATGAGCTCTTGGGCATGGCGTAGATAGATTGGTTGTGAAACTACATTCATAAATCATGCAAAGAGATGAATGCCTATTGGGTAAAATTTTTCAACGTTCATGGACGGTTTTCCATTTCTCCATCACACAATTAATAGAACAAAGATCCTTCTTCAGAGTCCATGTGACTCATTTGGAGTAGAATATAATTTCCTTTTCAATTTCCAATTGCTACTGAGTTGCCCTTGGCATTTTGCAGGGCAACAAAGTTGCATACGACCTTTTTGAGAGCTACTCAGCTACTGGGACCCCAAAATGTCAAGTACAACTCAGTTGCTCTCAGAAATTTTCCACTTGCAATTCACTTTACTTGAAATTGATCACGTACAATGCAATTGAAATGCCAGAAGAAAAAAAAAAAGACCTTGTAGAAACTCTTAGGAAAATTAATTTGTGTCACCGCAAATGTGACAGGGTAGAATGGTCTCTGTCCTCATTAGTAAATATGATCAAGTGGATTAAAGTAGGTCCTAGATCAAGGGCCCTGGGTCCTCTCTGTGGCTGGGTGACCTTGTCCAAACCATTTGCTGTGGAACAGAGCATGTGTATCACAGGTGTGCTCTCAGGATAGCGTGACGTGCTTGTCGTTCTATTTGGAAGCCTCGTGTTCCTGCCTTTCTCCTGTGACTCTGCCTCACCCCTTTCCTGCCGGGGTCCTGGTGTAGCCCTGCAAAGGAGCAGTCACTCTGACCTGTGCTCACACCGGAAGGGACAGGGCTGCTTGTGTAACCCAGGTGATTTTGTTTGCTTTTTCTTTCCTTCTCACAGCAGGACATCATGATGCCCTGGCTTTTTCACAGAGACACTAAATGAAACATGAGAAGGGCTTTGCAGACTATCCGCTGGAGTGCTGGCATAACAATGATGAACTTCGCCAGCCTCATCTCCCAAGGATTCGATTCCTTTCCATTAGCGAAGCAGGAAGGAGGCAATCCTCAACCGTGGTGTGAACCGACATTGAATCATTTGCATGACCTGAGAAAATGAATGCAAATATTGTCACGCACTTAGATTTGCATTCAGAAGCAGAGTGATTTCTGGTCTTTTTCCACCTAACATATGATGCTACTAAACTATTTGTTAAGTGCATCTTTAGTAAGAAGTTTAATTGACCTACTGCAACAGCTCTTAACTAGCGGTGATTTGCCTCTCAGAAGACATTTGGCAACATCTGGAGACATTTCGATTGTCATAACTGGAACAGTACTGGTGGCATCTAGTAGGCAGGGGCTGGGACGCTGCTAAACCTCCCACGGCGCACAAGCCAGGCCCCGACAAACAATTATCCCGTCTAAAATTTCAACAGTACCACTGTCTAGCAACTCTGACCTAGATTATTTTCATTTTTAAGCCAGCTTAAAGAATGATCATTTAAAGATGAGATCATAGGTGTATCAAACAACTATAGAAAACAGCTATCCACACATACTGTCTTTTACTCAGCATTTCCTGAATTCACAGGATTTTCCACCAGGACTTCTAATGTGTGCCTCTTTTTAACTCCAAATAAGTAGTAGTTAGAGTAAAATAAGATGCTCCCTGAGGTCAGCACATGGAGAGGAGTCTCCCTAAGAGACCAGCAGCGTAGTGGAGTGAAATTCACGAAGACTGTGAAGCCAGGTGGACCGAGTTTGACTTAAGATTTTGCCACTTAAAGTTGTGTTACTGTGCAAGTTTCATAATCCTGCTTCTTCTGTGTTCATTTTTGCTTTTAAAGGAACGGTAATATCTATTTCACCGGGTTTTCATGAGAACTAAAGTTACGTATGTACAGTGGCTGGCACAGAGCAGCATGCAGGAAATGACAGTCACCATGACAGGAAGTATTCTGTAGACACAGAGCTGGGGGCAGATCTGCCGTATTTTCTCAGTTAGGATGCCTTTTGCTTCTTGCCTTTTACATGAGCTTTGTATGCAATACACCATCTGGTGTGACTTTTCCAAAGTACTTACTAACTACCAATATCAAACACTATCTAGAACAAAGGGCATAATGCTGTCCTTTTGGAATTTTCAATCTGTATTTATATAGTTTGAGTCTTATTAGCAGAACTTGTATTTAATGTTTGTTCAAAGTGGCCTAATCAGATGGTTTATCTTTAAGTTCAGGGGAGAAAAAAATTTAGAGTACCAAGTTTTATCATCCCATGAAATATGACAAAATGCAAATCATGATCCCATTGGTATTTCTTAGGATAGCAACATTTCCTAATATGGGGGATCGGGGTGGCAATAGAAGTTACTTTTGGTAATCACTAAGCATGAACCAATACGTGAACTCTGTAGTTTCCAGAATCTTCCAGTGGCTTCCTTGCTACACAAACCACTTCTCTTTGAAACAAAAGAAAAATTACTTAGAATATTACTCGAGCGATGTCTTCATTTGTACCATTTCCTTATTGGTATAAATGGGTAAAAAGAGAAGTAAAGTGATGAGCCCAAATAAGTTTTTGTGGGAGAAGACTGACTCCCAGGGGAGTGCCATGCGGCCAATGGGTGCTCAGTACCCGCAGCTGCCTGCTAAGAAGACGGAGGAAGACTGCCCGCCCCGGGACGAGAGGAGGTTTTACTGACAGACTCCTTGCTACGACCTCGAGCAGTAATTGCAGAGAATTCCACAAACCAACTGCCCTCTCCCCCCATGTCTTGACTTCCTGGATTATAGATATTTCTAGAATAGAAATAGTCATGTTTGCATCAGAAAGAATACATATGCAAATAAAAACAATTTGTGTTCTAGTCCAGTAAAAATTTGCTTCTTTAGAAGGAGAAAAAAAAAATCACAGTACCTCTAAGTGATAACCTGTTGCTAGCACAACAGAGTGGTGTTTCAAGCTGACTGAGGTGCTCGATCTCTTTCGGTCCCTTTGCAAACAGACTGTGTACATCTTTCCTTTAAGCTTCCGCCTAGTCACTGTGACCACTTACCCGGTTAGAACATTCTGTGTCTTGTATCTACTGGCTGTACAAAGGGGTTGTTGAGTACTTGGATGGGACACACTGCATTCTTTTACCTCATTCTGCTTTTTTGCAATTAGCTTTTACTCAGTGCAAACTGGAGAAACGAGGTAGGGAAAATAGGGCTGGGAGAACTGAGTCATGACCTTGCTCTTCCTGAGTTTCTCATCCCCATCTTCTCCCATCAGTGGGCACTGATGACACATCTGACCTTTACTGAAATGAATACACGGAAATGGAGGACAATATGGGAACTGAGACGTTCCTTATTTACTTCTCGTCCTCAGGACCTAGGGCAGCACATGCCGACTAGTCAGCCACCTAATGAACGGTGTTCGAGTGAATAACAAACACACTGCTGCTGCCCCATACAGTATCATTCCTTGAAATCCCAGAAAACAATATAGATCTGTATATTTTATTTTATATTTCATCTCTAGTTTCAGGAATGATCATAAATGATAAGAGTACAGATCTAAACGACATATTATTTTCCACTTCTAATGGGCGTGGGCCATACGGGCTCTGTGTTTATGGCTCGCGTGAATGCGGTTGGCTACTGCACAGATTTTTATCGTCTTGGCCACTTATAAAATAATCCAAAAGAAGCTTTGTCAGATTTTCTAAGAAGCGCAGCTGTGGAAGAGTCTCTCTGCTCGAAGCAGGATACAGATGAGGTTGACATGAAGAATGTTCTTGCAGCAGCCTGAAAAGACAAATAGAGCAAGTGAATTCCTTAAATTTCACCTTCTCCTCCCCCTCTGCTCTTCTGCTAGTTCTCCTTTGCTTAACATTTTGAATATTTAATACTATGCTAATTTTTTTCAATTCAATGTCATATCTATTTTGGAGAAAATTTTACAGAAGTCATTTCACCACTATTTAACATAAAACGGAGTGTTATATGGGACATTTGTATTGTTTGGTATTATTTTACACCTCAAAGAATGTTTTTCTTTCTCTATGGACTTTTTTTATGTCTAAAGGTCGTGGTAACAACTGACAATGCAGTCATGTTTCTCAAATTCGAATTTTAGACAGGAAGAACAAAATAAGTTGCACTAGGGCCAAGAGTCAGCCAAGTGGATGTACGTCATAATTGCCTTGATAGACTTTTTTGAATATTGATGAGATAAAATGTGATTGAAATAATATTCCAGGAATTCAACATATAGGAAAGCATCATATCAGTATATTAATAAAAAATTACCATTGGTTTGTGATTTACCTTTCTAGTTTTTCTATTAGTCTGAGTCTCTAAATCTCTAGATTACAAATAATCTCTTCCTTACAACATAGCACTCTACCTGAATTCATACTGTCTTAAGAATTTACCCTAGCACCATTGGACCTGGGATGACTTAGGAAATTAGAATTGGTAACAATTTAGACTGTTAGAACTGAGTGAGACACGACAGATCATCACACATAAGCCCTAATTTTATTGACATGAAAATTAACGCCCTGGAGGAGAAAGAGGGGAAAGCCCTTTCCCCACACCACGCATGTTGTTGATACAAAGACAAAACTGTACCAGTCCACTGTGCCAAGCTGGTTAGAATTCTAGTAGAGAGATTTTTTTTCAATTACTGTATGTTTAAAACAGATTTTCATCTAATTCACCACAAATCTCACTGTACAAAAATATGTACTTTGTATACAAATCTAGTGACCCATAACCCCACACTCAGTTCTCACTCCATTATGGATTTTATTAATATATTTAGCTCTTCTAAATGTTGCAGGGGGCAGCAGAACATGGTCAATATAAAGCGTGTAAAACTTTTAAAAACAAAGGTATTGCCGATGGAAGCAATTTAAAATGCTTCAGCTAATATTAACAAAAAAGAAAGATTTACAAATCTTGGGATTTTACATCTACCTGTTCTTTTCCTAAGGCTAATGGAGTATGTATTCTTGATATGCGTGTTTGCTTCAGGGATATTTGGGTGGGCTAGCTCTTTCTCCAGGAAACAAATTAAAATAGGCCTTTTCCCAAGATTACCTCGTCTTTAAAAATACTCCTAACATTCAAAGCAATGGGAAGACAGTGAGTTTGGCAATGTGCTAATTGCCACTTGTTTTTGTGCTTTTGTGGGTTTTCTGTTGCTGTTGTTGTTGTTGTTGTTTTTCTGTTTCTGGTTAGGAAGTGAGGCTCATGTAGGTGGGAGAAAGGAAACAGGGCAGAGAGGGTACAGCTGGAGGTGAGCTGAAAGAGACTTCCAGGATGGAATTCTGGTAGACACGACCTTTACATCGTGGGGCTCGACCTACTGCACATCTGGTTTCAAAGACTCCTGTCTTTTCATAATCACCCCATTCATAGCACCCTACTCTCACATTCCAACGTTCACGCCTCCTCCCAGGCTGGTCCAAGTATAAGCCCTGGTGAAATCTCAACAATAAATAAATATGCTACCTGTAAGTTCATAGTCTAGTAACTGATAGCATTTATTTGTTTAGCGTTTACAGGCTGAGCATTTGTTATCAGCAAAAAGTATTCCAATGCAATATAGGGTATAAAGTAATTTTTAACAAATTAAGGCCAAAAGCTGGAAAATAACTCTATTTTCAAGTACTCTGCAGCTTCAAACCTCAGCAAAATTCTTAAAACTTAATGTAATTCTTATCACTTAATGTAATTTTTTTTTTTTTTTTTTGAGACAGAGTCTCACTCTGTTGCCCTGGCTAGAGTGAGTGCCGTGGCGTCAGCCTAGCTCACAACAACCTCAGGCTCCTGGGCTCAAGCGATCCTCCTGCCTCAGCCTCCCGAGTAGCTGGGACTACAGGCATGCGTCACCATGCCCGGCTAATTTTTTCTATATATTTTTAGT
>CAUYSK010111675.1:0-12261 GCA_963575035.1 Avahi laniger
GTCCCAGCTACTTGGGAGGCTGAGACAGTAGGATTGCCTGAGCCCAGGAGTTTGAGGTTGCTGTGAGCGAGGCTGACGCCACGGCACTCGCCCCAGGCAAGAGAGTGAGACTCTGTCTCAAAAAAAAAAAAAAAAAAAAAAAAAAGAGTCTTAACAAATGAGTAAGATAGCATGTAGTTAAGTTACAGTTCCAAGTATTCAGTGCAGAGTTACAGATCCATAAAAAATGCTGGGGAAGTACTTCTCAGTTTCCACAACTGTAAAATGAAAAGGAACTAAAGATTCCACAGTCCTGTTCAGCTTTAACATTCTATAAGCCTCTGCTAGTGCTCAGAAAATGATAACATACAATTCAACACTTTAATCTTGTTCTGCATTAATTTTAATTTAGGATAATCTTCTCAAATTATAGTTTAACCTCTAATGTCATCTTTTCTATTCTAATGAAGTAACTCAACTATAAACGGTCCATTACAAAGCAGTTCCTTATATTTCAAAATCACAACTAACCATGAACTATTTTATCTAATTGATAAGTCAGAAAATTGAAGAAACACACTGAATATTGTGAAACAAAACATCACATCTAATGCTGTATGCATTTTGATCCACATAAAGAAGTTACGCTACACTGTTAAGAATAAATTTAAGAAATTTCAAGACCACTGACTTTATTCATATTCGCTATTGGTAGGAATGAAAATTTATGAAATCATTCTGGAAAGGCAATCACTATCAAAATATAAAACAACTCAATAAAGAAACTAAGGAAGTCAAAGTTAAGAGATCAGAGCTGGCCAGGTGCAGTGGCTCGCACCTGTAATCCTAGCACTTTGGGTGGCCAAGGGGGAAGGATCACTTGAGACCAGGAATTTGAAGCCAGCCTGAGCAAGAGCAGGACCCTGTCTCTACAAAAAATACAAAAACTAGCTAGGTATGGTGGCTGAGGCAGGAGGATTGCTTAAGACAAGGAGTTTGAGGTTGCAGTGAGCTATGATGATGCCACTGCACTCTAGCCTGGGAGACAGAGGAAGATCCTGTCTCAAAAAAAATAAAATAAAATAAAAAGGATCAGGGTTTTTTAGCAACTCTTTCCGCATCATTGCAATAGTTCATAATTTACATCAATGCTAAACTCCACTCATTCCCAAATTTTTCAAAATCAAGGTTCTGATTTGTACAATAAAGAAAATAAACACACATTTCCCACATTTCAACCAAAGTAATAGAGGAGTTTAAAGAAGGGCAATATATTAGATTCTTTTTTTTTTTTTTTTTGAGACAGAGTCTCACTGTGTTGCCCGGTCTAGAGTGCCATGGCGTCATCCTAGCTCACAGCAACCTCAAACTCCTGGGCTCAAGCGATCCTCCTGCCTCAGCCTCCCGAGTAGCTGGGACTACAGGCATGTGCCACCATGTCCAGCTAATTTTTTCTATGCATTTTTAGTTGTCTGATTAATTTCTTTCCATTTTTTTAGTAGAGTCGGTGTCTTGCTCTTGCTCAGGCTGGTTTCGAACTCCTGAGCTCAAACAATCCCCCTGCCTCGGCCTCCCAGAGAGCCAGGATTACAGGCGTGAGCCACCGCGCCCAGCCAAGATTCTTTTTTTTTTTTTTTAAGACAGAATCTAACTCTGTTGCCCTGGGTAGAGTGCAGCGGCATCATCACAGTTCACTGCAACCTCCAACTCCTGTGCTCAAGCGGTCCTCTTGCCTCAGCCTCCCAAGCAGCTGAGACTATAGGCGCACCATGACACTCGGCTAATTTTTTCTATTTTTAGCAGAGATGGGGGTCTCATTCTTGCTCAGGTTGGTCTGGAACTCCTGGTCTCAAGCAGTCCTCCCACCTCAGCCTCCCAGAGTGCTAGGATTACAGGCGGGAGCCACTGTGCCTGGCCTAGATTTTTGACAGTATCCAAGAAATACATTTTCCTTATAAACTCTCTATTAGAATCTACTCTGTTGATGATTTACATATTAAATTTAAAGTATTGGCCTCAAGGGATAATGGTAGGCTTGGGCCCAAATATTGGAGGAATTCATTCATTTTTTGAAAACAGTATTTTACCTATTAGGTAAAACAGGAAACAAAACCTAAAAATGCCCTTAAATACTTCTTTGCTTAATTTAAAATTCATTTTTTCTTTACACAGCCCACATTCTTGCTGCCTAGAAAGGAGTCATCTTCCTCTGCCATCTACTATAATCATTTATATGACAGGATACTTAGGTACAGAGGTAATTATAGACAGGGGTCAACAACTACAGCCCAGGGGCCACATACCTGTTTTTTGTACTGCCCACAAGAAAAGCTTTTACATTTTTAAATGATTGAAAAATATTTCTTGACACATGAAAATTATATAAAAATCCAATTTCAGTGTCCATAAATAGTATTTCATTAGAACAGACATATGCATCTATCTACATATAGTCTATGGCTACTTCTGTGCTACAATGGCAAAATCGAATAGTGTTGAAAGAGATGATATGGCTGCAAAGCCCAATGTATTTACTATCTGGCCCACTATACAAAATATTCTCTGACCCCCTATTATAATTTATTGACAGAAAGAAAAATCTTCAAACAGTTATATAAATAAAAGCAAAAAATTGATGTAATTTACTGTCAGCATAAGAGACTACTTCAATACTTCATGTTTTATCATTTCAGGTACAATCAATTTTTCAAAGTATCATTCAATAACTTTAAAATAATCCTTGTATAAAATATCTCATGTGCTTAAAGTATATAAATCCTGGAATAAACAAACATAGCCTCCATTGAGAAACATGAAGATCAAAGAAGCAAAATAATAATATACTTAATTGGTGCCAGGAAAAAGGATCAAAACAGGCTTCTGTTATAAGCAGAATCTCCTAAATTCACTCATTAGAAAGGGATGTGTATGTATGTGTTTTCTCTTGATATTTACCATGTACAAAACAGTGAGAATCCAATGATGACTAAGACAAAGTTCTTAGATTCAAAGGAAACAGATATTAGGAATTAACCACAAAATTAATTATCTAATTACAATAGCTACAAATGCTATAATGGAATAGTAAGAGTACAGAGATGACATATAATCAGGGGTTCTGACTTTATGTGTGAGGATTTTTTTGAGGAAGCAACATTTAAGCTGAGTTTCAAAGAATCAATGTGAATGTAGGTATGTGGGAGGAAGTGTAGGAAGAAGCACTTCAGGCAGAAGGAACAGCATGCATGAAGCCTCTAAAAGGAAGAGTATTATGTGACCAACCAGCTTGTGTGACAGGGTAAGAGGAACGTAAAAATAGCTGGGGAATTTGATGTCAAATGAGGCAGGCAGGGGTAAGACCAGACAGAACCTTACAGGCCACACCAAAGGTTTTGGTCTTTATCCCCACAGCAGTGGGAAGCCAGGGACAAGTTTTAAGCAGCACTATGAAATAATCAGATTTTATTTTTATTTTAAAAAGATAATTCTGAATACTGCATGGAAAATGAACTGGAGTGAAGGAAGAGTCGTTACAAGGACATGACTTATACAGTTATTGCAGTCCAAGGGAAATCATTTTGGTGGTAATAACTGGGGGAGGATGAGACTGAATTCTACCTAAATGCAGGAGGTACTATGACAGGACTCGGTAAGTGACTAGAGACGGTAGGGAAGGGATTAATGAGGAGGAGAGGAGTAAAGAGAAAGGCATTAGGTTTCTGAGACGTGTGCCAGTCACTAAGATAGGGAACACTAAAGGAGACAACAGGTTTTGGGGGTCAAGTGGTATGGGAAAGGAAGACCATGAACTCAAGTTTTGCGTTTGAAGTGCTTATCAGACACTTAAGCACTTCAAGGAAATATTAAGGAGAAAGAGATATTAAGGAGATATTAAGGAGAAAGTTGAACACGTAATCTGAAGCTCCAAAGAGTTGTTACTCATAACAATATATGGAATGACATAATGAATACCCTTTACAGGGGTAATAATGCACACTAAATAATGACCACAGGAATAATTTAATAGTAATAATAAATAACACATTAAATTCTAATGCCAGAATCACAGGATGTAAGAACTGCAGTAGGCATCAACCACATGGATCAGTTCTTTAATTCTTTCTATACTTTTCTCAGAAAACTACTACTTTGTAGTCAAAAATCTTAAGTGACATGAAGTCACTGTTTTCAATGGTGGAGCCCACTTCAGGTTTAGACAGATCTAATTATTATTAAGTTTAAGTGTTTTCATCCATTGATCTTACGTTATTGGTGGCTCTGAAACAAAAATCTCATCCCTTCCACACAAGAGCCTAGCACACACTTTAAACTAATGATAAGTATTTATTGACTATCTTACTAAGCACAATACATTAAACTATGTTCTAGGAGTACAGTGTTGAATAAGACGTGGTGCTCCTTGCATCCACGGAACTGATATTCTAGTGGTGAAGACAGACAATAAACCAGAAAACAACATGTTATATGAGGCAGAGGTTAATACTATGAATAAAATTAAACAAGGGTGACTGACAGTTGAGTAAGGAGCATGAAAGTATTACTACAGAGTGGTCAGACATTGCTTTCCTGAGAAAGTGCTATAGAGGCAGAGTTGGAATGTGGAAGAACATCCCAGACAGAAGAGTAAGTAGAATAAAAGCCCAAGGGCAGAAGCAAGCTTGGAAAGGAGATCAGCAGCAATGCACTGTAGTAAAGAAGTAGAAGGGACGAGACATGCACCCAGAAAACAGATGATACATGACTTCGTATGGACCTCCAAAATTCTACGAATATGGACTTTTGAACATTTTAGTCACCAGTAGAGAGACGCTGCATGATTCTTACTGGGGAATGGATGTGATCTGATTCATGTTTTAAACATATACTCCCTCATTGTGGCTGTTGTGTAAAGAACAGAGACAAGAGAAGCAAGACAGAACTAGTGAGACAAGTGAGGAAGTTAACTATTGTCTACGAGAGAGATCAAAGTGGCTTAGACTACAATAGCAGTGAAGGTGGTGAGAATAGGTCAAAAAGGACTTGCTGATATATTAGCTGTGGAGAGTGAGGTAAAGAAGGTTTAAAGATGACTTCTGGGTTTAGCACCTATGCAACTGGGGTAGACTGCAGTATAATTTACAAAAGGAAATCAAGGGGAGCACACCAAGCACTTGAAGAAATAGTTTATAACATAGGGGTCACACACTTAATCCCTTCAGAAACCAATAGGTGACCTAAACATACGAGCGAAGGAGTAAAACAGTAATAGAAAAAGGTAACAAAAGAGAGAATTTGTGTGTGGGCTAATGGCATTGAGATAGATGAATTTTTCTTTTCTTTAAATGCTGATCTGACAAAATATACAACTGCAATAGACAGAACATCCTCCTTCAAAACAAGGAAAGTATGCCAAGGTGTCAAGAATGATAAGGGGAAACCCAGACATTCTAGATAAAAGCTTTAAAGTAAACTAGAGGATTTATGAAAATGATTTTAAAGTTCTTCTGGGGAAGGGAAGAAATAAAAAAAACATGAAAAATTCAAACACAAGAATAAGGTGGATGGAATTCTCTCTAAAATATATTATAAGTTAAAATATTTAAGAAAGTATAGTAATCACATTAAAACAGATCAATGGAAGAGTCATAAACAGATCCAGGAATATATAAGAATTTAGTAAATGATTAAAACATCTCAAAACAAGGAAGCAATGACAAACTATTTCATAAACAATAGTGAAACCAGACAAACCATTTGGCACAATCCAAACCTCACTATATCAAAATACAGTCCACAGAAATCAAACATAAAAGTAAAATAAACAAACCATGTAAGTACTAGAAGAAAATATATGTGAACAGTTTTATTATCTTAGATGAAAAAGGCTTTCAAAGTCCCAAATCATAAATTATTTAGGAAAAGACAGAAATTTGTAAATATAAAAATTTTAAAACTTCTATATAACAGAAGGCACAATCAACAAAGTTAAAAAACACAATCATCAAACAAGAAAAAAATGTTAACATGTTAAAGGGGTTTCTTTAACATGTAAAGAACTCTTATAAATCTATTGGACAGGCTGGGTGTGGTGGCTCATGTCTGTAATCCTAACACTTTAGGAGGCCAAGGTGGGAAGATCCCTTGAGCTCAAGTTCGAGACCAGCCTGAGCAAGAGTAAGATCCCATCTCTACTAAAAAAAAATAGAAAAATTAGCTGAGCATTGTGGCACACACCTGTAGTCCCATCTACTGAAGAGGCTGAGGCAGGAGGATTGCTTGAGCCTAGGAGTTTGAGGTTGCAGTGAGCTACGATGATGCCACTGCACTCTACATGAGGTGACTGAGTGAGACTGTCTCAAAAAAAAACTAAAAAAAAAAAAAAAAAAAAAAATCTGTGGACAAAAACCATTACCCCCAGAGATACATGTACAAAAGAAATAGATAACTGATACACAAACAACCAGTGAACATAAAAAAATTCTTAACTTCATAGATCAATACATAAAAATTAAATAAGATATTTTTTAATCTATCAGATAAGCAGTGATATAAGGAAAAGGATATCTTCTTATACTGTTGGTAAGAGATTAACAGGTATATTTCTGGAGGATAGAAAATGATAACACAGTAACCTAAAAATAAATACCCAAAGTAGTTGATCACAGCATTGTTAATACAGTGACAAACAAAAAGCAACATGAATATCCATCAACTAAATAAATTGGTACATCCAAAGTGCCATGTAGGCACTTTAATATACCTATAGTCAAATATGAACATTTCTTAATGATCACTGAAAAAATGCTAGTTACGAAATGGCTCGTGTGAACCCAAATATATTAACTTATATGTACGGGCATGTATATACGTATACATACACTAAAGGATATCTAAAAAGATATTTACCCAAAAGTTAACAATGGTCAACACTTGGTAATAAGATTTAGGGTCACAATTTCTTTGTTTACTACTCTTTTCCAATGAAGATTTATCATTTGTACACAAATAAAAATAGTTATTTTAATTTTAAAAATATATTTTAAATAACAGATAAAAGACTAAACCTGATGGTTTCTTGTTATCTCTTACAATCCTCCTTGTGATCCCTTACAACTATAAACACCATAGTTACCAGATGATTACAAGTTTCAGTATCATCGCTCAATGTCTGACTAGAAGTAGACTGCAGGGATAGAACTGTTACACACACAAAAAGTTCAAGTCGCACTTTCTTTATAATTGGGATTCTGATTTAGAACATCTAAGGTAAAATTATACCACTGTGAAAAGCCAAGGTTTTCATATAATTTTATGAAGAATTATGAAAACAAATTGTTCAAATAAGAAAGACACAAAATTTAATTTTACTAATGTGTCTCATTGATGGATTTTTTTTTCTTTTGGAGACAGAATCTTGTTCTGTTGCCCAGAATGGAGTGCAGTGGTATAATCATACCACACTGCAAACTCAAACTCCTGGGCTCAGATGGATTTTTATGGGGAAACCCAAATAATTTAAAATATACTTGTTCCACTGGCTTCCAAAAGAAGGTATCTCAAAAGTGGCCTTAAATAAAATTTTCTTTTCTTACTTGCTTTAGGAAATTCCCACAGGCAATGAAGCTAAAGAATCTCGGATGTATTGAAGAATTAGGACATTTTTTACAAAACTCTGTTGGAGACACATCTAATGAAATAAACGATCCTGGCTCTATCACACAAAGTAGAATCTCTCATTGTCTGTGTACTGATGAAATAAACCACCCTGCTCTACAAACCAAAGTAGAAATCTCTCATTGTCGGTGCACAAATTCTATTTTTTGTTTGTTTTTTGAGGCAGGGTCTCACTCTGTGACCTGGGCTAGGGTGCAGTGGCATCATCACAGCTCACAACAACCTCAAACTCTTGGGCTCAAGTGATCCTCCTGCCTCAGCTCCCCAAGTAGCTGGGACTATAGGTGTGTGCCACCATTCCCGGCTAATTTTTATATTTTTTGTAGAGACGGGGTCTTGCTCTTACTCAGGCTGGTCTTTAACTCTTGGCCTCAAGCAATCTTCCCACCTCAGCCTCCCAAAGTGCTAGGATTATAGGCGTGAGCCACTGCACCCAGCCACAAATTCATTTTTTTAAAGAAAGTAGTGATGCATAATAGATATACATAGTTTTGGGGTACATGTGAAAATTTAATACGTTCGTATAATTTGTAAAGATCACATCAGTGTACTTGGGATATCCATCACCATAAATATCTGTCTCTTCTTTATGCTAGAAGCATTCGAATTCTTCTCTTCTAGCTATTTTGAAATGCACAAGAGATTACTATAAACTACAGTCACCTTAGTGACCTATCAAACACTAGGTCTTATTTCTTCTCTCAAACCACATATTGTGTACAAATTCATTTTAAACTATGGAACAGCTTAATAAGCAAGGGTCTCTGCTCGTCATGACAACTCATTTAAAAACTCTTGAGTGGGCCACACACAGTGACTCATACCTGTAATCCCAGCACTTTGGGAGACTGAAGTGAGATGATTGTTTGAGGCCAGGAGTTTGAGACCAGCCTGGGCAACATAGCAGCACTTCATCTCCACAAAAAATTTAAAAAACTTATCCAAGTGCGGTGGCATGTGCCTGTTGTTCCAGCTACTCGGGAGGCTGAAGCAGAAGGATCGCTTGAACCCTGGGGATCAAAGTTGCAGCGAGCTATAATCACAAAACTGAACACTCCACAGTCTGGGTAACAGAGTGAGACTTTGTCTCAAAAAAAAAATCACAACATTCTTCAAGAATCCACTCCAGCTTAGATACCTATTTAAAGTCTACAAGGCTTTTCATATTATTGAAAAGTACCATTTTTAAGTCAAAGGAAACTGACTAGTAATGATAAATTATTTTATGAAAGATAAAGAACAATGTGATTTAATTCAATAATCACTATGTTTACTGGAATCACCAATAAGACAAAACCTAACCTATTGATTCAAAGTAGAGAATATTAATCCATCAGTGCCTATGACTGAGATTACAAAATGAAATTTTGAAAGATTAGATTTGTTTGCATTATACCGTTATCTGTCTCAAATTATTTATGTAGGAATTAAACTATTTACTATGTCTACATATAACATGAATAATATTACCTAATGTTTAGACTTAACTTTAGGAAACTATTACTGCTAAACCAGAAAATGAACTACAGTTGACCCTTGAATAGCATACGGGTTAGGGATAATGATGTCCACATAGTCAAAAATTTGCATACAGGCTAGACGCGGTGGCTCACACCTATAATCCTAGCACTCTGGGAGGCCGAGGTGGGAGGACTGTTGGAGACCAGCCTGAGCAAGAGCAAGACTCCGTCTCTACTATAAATAGAAAGAAATTAGCCAAACAACTAAATATAGAAAAAATTAGCCGGGCACAGTGGCACATGCCTGTAGTCCCAGCTACTCGGGAGGCTGAGGCAGGAGGATCGCTTTAGCCCAGGAGTTTGAGGTTGCTGTGAGCTAGCCTGACACCACGGCACTCTAGCCCAGACAAGAGAGTGAGACTCTGTTTCAAAAAAAAAAAAAAAAATCTGCATACAACTTCTGACTCCCTCAAAACTACTGATAGTATACTGTTGACTGGAAGCCTCACTGATAAACTTTCAATTAACACATATTTTATATGCTATATGTATTATATACTGTATTCTTACAATAAAGTAAGCTAGAAGAAAGAAAATGTTATCAAGAAAATCGTAAGGAAAATACAGTTATCATACTCAACTGCATTTATAAATATTGTATGTTTAAGTTGTCTATTCACAAGATGAATCATCTGTCTGAAATGGCAGGCAACCAATTAGCTGCAGTCCTCAATCTACGGTACATATCATGCAATTCAACTTTTGCTCATAATGTCATGACTTTTCTCTGCTTCTTGGGAGCACTGCCAGAATCATTAGTGGCACTTCCTATGGGTCCCATGTTGTTACTCAAGTTTTACAGTCATGTACTAAACACGATGAAAAATATACAAGAACCACGAGAAATCAGGGTTTTTACTGTGATGTACAATTTATTGGAGCAATGAACTGCTCATGTGGAGATGATTAGCATCACAGTGTTTTAAGTAGATATTCACAACACTAGAGCTCACTGAAATAGCAACAGGAGGTGGCTACAAAGTAGTACAGTATGCACTACAGTTAATTTTAGGCAGTTATGATTTAATATTGCATCTTTATGTTTGTTAACTGCAAATGGTACTATGTATGGTTTGTAAGCGGGTGTCTAAGTTTTGATAAATTTTAACTTTTTGTAATAGATTTGTGTGTATTTTACGGTAGTAAATCATAAAACAGACTAGTATTTACATTTATGTTATGTATTCATGACATACCTAACACTTTCCTAATTGTTTTAATATTTCTAGGCTACATGGTTCATTTGTAAGCTTTTTTCAAATTGTCAAACTGTTGCTATGCCTCCAAAATTTTCTTATATATATATTTATTGAAAAAAGTCCTCATATAAATAGACATGCATAGTTAAAATTCATGTTGTTCAAGGGTCAACTGTAATTAACCAATGGTCACAGAATTTAAGGTTTCCAGATATCAATTTTATAAGCAGCTCTACAAAAGACAGAATAAACTTGCTGACTTTGATAATTTCCCAAATGACAGGAGAGGCTATAATTTTCCCAAAATATGCCATCAATTAATCATTTCCAACTTTTTATCTAGCTGCCCCTATGCCCTGTGGTGTAGGACTCTCTCCCAAGTTGTAACTGTTTCACTATAGGAGTGATTCTAAAAACGAAAGAAAAAAAAAAGAAAAGAAAAAGAAAAAAGAGGATAGAGAATTTAAACACAAACCAACAAAGGGTTGTTAATTATCTGGCTTGACAGTAATAACACTTTAACTAATATCTGAAATCAACTAATCCCAAATTTTTGCTATAGAATACTGTGACCTAACAGATCATATATGTAGATTGTTTCAATCTGGAAACTTTGCTGGTCTGATGATTACTTCCAGGGAGGACCCCAAATATAAGGCCTTCTTAATCAACCCAAACTTGGAATGTCCCTGAGGGGAATAATGAGGAATGGTGAAGAATTCTATACTAATCATTAATGTGACCTTACAACTCACATATCTAGATGGGTACATATACTCATCTGGCTAATAAAAGACTGAGATAAAAGTTACCCAGAGACTACTATTTCCTTGTGAAAACACATCTTTACAACAAAGGACCAAAGTCTAGGCTTTCTCAAATTCCCAGAGTTTCAAGAGGCTCTAAATTTACCTTGAAATTTAGGAAATTTTTTTTTTCTCTTAAAAAAACGAGTCTTGCTCTGTCACCCAGACTGTAGTGCAGATGCATTATCACAGCTCACTACAACCTCAAACGTTCAGGTGATCCTCCTGCCTCAGCCTCCTCAGTAGCTGGGACTATTCAGTGCATGCCACCACACCTGGCTTCTTTTTAAAACATATTTTGTACCTAGCACTCTGGGAGGCCAAGGAGGAAGGACTGCTTGAGGTCAGGAGTTCGAGACCAGCCTGAGCAAGAGTGAGACCCTGTCTCTACTAAAAATAGAAAAACTAGCCAGGTGTGGCGGCACATGCCGGTAGTTCCAGCTACTCACAAAGCTGAGGTAGGAGGCTCGCCTGAGCCCAGATGTTTGAGGTTTCTGTGAGCTTGGCTGACGCCATGGCACTCTAGCTCAAGCGACAGAGTGAGACTCTGTCTCTAAATAAATAGATATAGATAGATAAGATTGTATTTTGTAGAGACAGGGTCTGGCTGGGTACCCAGGCTGGTCTTGAACTCCTGGCCTCAAGCAATCTTCCCACCTTAGCCTCCCAAAGTACTGGGATTACAGGCAAGAGCCACCATGCCTGGCCTCTAAGAACATTTTTAAGAACTTTTTTTTTTTTTTTACCTTATACTACTAAAATCAAGGCAACAGTCTATCATTCTGAAATGCTTTTTTTTTTTTGAGACAGAGTCTCACTTTGTTGTCCTGGCTAGAGTGAGTGCCATGTGTCAGCTCACAGCAACCTCACACTACTGGGCTCAAGCAATCCTACTGCCTCAGCCTCCCAAGTAGCTGGGACTACAGGCACGCGCCACCATGGCCGGCTAATTTTTTCTATATATTTTTAGCTGTCCAATTAATTTCTTTCTATTTTTGGTAGAGACGGGGTCTCACTCTTGCTCAGGCTGGTCTCGAACTCTTGAGCTCAAACAATCCGCCCACCTGGGCCTCCCAGAGTGCT
>CAUYSK010111677.1:0-10937 GCA_963575035.1 Avahi laniger
GAGGAAACACTTCAAATCACAGGGCCTTGCAGCAACTCTCAGACCTTACTATTCAGCTTTAAGAAACAATGGTGATACAGCACCTCTTGTATTCTCCTGGATAGAGCTGGAACCCATTCTACTAAGTGAAGTATCCCAAGAATGGAAAAATAAGCACCACACGTACTCACCAGCAAATTCGTTTCACTGATCAACACCTAAGTGCACATATAGGAACAACATTAATCGGGTGTCGGGCAGATGCGAGGGGGGAGGAGGGGATGGGTATATGCATACATAATGAGTGTGATGCGCACCGTCTGGGAGATGGACACGCTTGAAGATCTGACTGGGGGAGGGCAAGGGCAATGTAACCTAAACATTTATACCCCTATAATATGCAGAAAAAAAAAAGAAAAAATAGGCCAACTCTTCCACTAACTAGTTGAGTAACTGGATTTTTTTGTATTTGACTTGTTGAGCCCCAGTTTCATTCAGAAAATGAAGGGATGAATCTCTAAGGTACTTTTCATCTCTAATAGTTTGTGATGCTATAGTGTGCACTGGTCGAGATTGAATAGCTGAAAAACAGGCTCCATCCTCCCTGGAAACTTTTTTTCATATGTCGACTTGGTGTGTGGCCTTTGGAAAGCAACACCTAAACCAACCACAGTTACTTGTTTGAAGGAGGCCTGCATTATAGACAGAGAGAGACACAGGGACACACACACACACACACACACACACACTTTAGTCCTCACTTATGCAGAAGAAAGGAGAGAATGAGAGTAATAAATCTCTTCCCCCTCTCTACCTAATAATAATATAAGGTGGATACATGAGAAAGAATTTTAAGAGATGCATGAAATGTGGTCAGAGATACTTTATTATGCTTTTAAAAACTGGAAATAGTTAGCTATATGGAAAATTCACAGGCCATCTGGCCCTTTGTCCCTGCACAGTTTTATCTTAATTCAGGATTGCTTCTTTCTTATAGTATTTCTTGGTCATTTTCATTGTCCTAGTGAAACTGGCCTACTTATATTCATACTTAATTGCTGTCCTAAGGAATTTATTCCAAATTCTATTACCCTTTGCACAAAGTAGCTCAGTTTTTGTTTGTTTATTCCGAGATATCTAATTTTAGTTGTAATCCCGAGGGACAGTGAATAGCCTTAACTCTCTGCAAAGTGTAACTCAAGCTACTTTTAACATCCTTTCCATAATTTCAGACTCTCCACTAAGGATTCTTGAGGCATCCTCTTTTCTGTTGAAAACAAATTTATTGGTCCAAATTCTGGCACTAAATCTATGGAAAAATTGTTAGGATGTGATCTTGTCTGTTTTCTTTTAACCTTTCCTTTGAACCCAAGCTTGATATGTTAACATCAAGGGCTATCATTTTTCTGGGACTGGAATTGGTTTGCTTCACATATAATACTGAAGACAAACGAAAAGGAAAGGAAATCTTAGTTAACTGCAGGCAGAGCAGAGACAGATGCCGGGTGCAGTTGAAGGGCTTCTCAGATCTATTGCTGGGTCCTTCTGAAAGTAAACACTGCTGACCTTGAGATTTCTCACCATTATTCTTCTCTCAGAGAATTCATTACGTGATGCCATTAGAACCCGACCACTGTGCTTATCATTGTTGTTATTGTGATAGCAGGAAAATTCAACATCCTGCCATCTGAACCAAAGGGCAGGTGGCAGACCCCCTGAAGTAGCAGAAAAATTTGAACTAGTCTAGTGACCTGACAAAATGAAGTGGAAGAATTGACACTGGTTGAAAGAAATTTTAAATGTATTTAGTTACAGAAGGTGGTACAAAGAAACCAGTACTGATTTGGCTAGTTTCTAAAAAAGAAAGTTTATATCCTAAACAAGAACATAGAATACACAGATCATTCTAATTCTGAAATTCTATTATCTTATAAGAAAGAATAGTCATATCATTTACTTATAGTGTGACTAATTTCTAAAATAATACAATAAACTTTTAGCCAAAAGTCATTTAGTTTCTAATCAAAGAATTATTTCATATGTTCAAAAATACTTACTGAATACTATGCAACTGCTTAATTGAAATGAGTGAGGTAGATCTGCATAAACTAACTTGAGAAAATGTTCATAGTATTTTGGTTGATGAAAAAGGCAATTTCTGCAACATGAAAATAGTAAAGCCTATTTTTTAAAAAGGATGTGGATGTGTATATACATATGTGTACATTTTTGTGTAAATAAAAATAGACAAAATACTCTAAAAATACTAGATCTTCCACAATGGCCATCTCTTGTGAATAGGATTGGAGTTAGGACAGCAGAGAATTCATTTTTAAAACATTTTCAGATAATAACCCAAGATAAAATGAGTGAGATTATAATTTACTGTTATTTTTTCATTTTCTATATTTTATAAATTTTCTACAATATATATGTGATATCCTTATATTAATGAAATAGTAAGCTAAACCAAAAAGTCCCCAAACAATAAATGTTGGTGTGGATGCAGAGAGATAGGAACACTCATACACTGCTGGTGGAACTGTACACTAGTACAACTTCTGTGGAAAGCAATATGGAGATGCATCAAAGAGCTATAAGTAGAAACACCGTTTGATCCACCAATCCCATTACTGGGCATCCACCCTAAGGAAAAAAAGACGTTCTGTAAGAAAGACATTGGCACTCGAATGTTTATGGCAGAACAATTCACAATTGCAAAGATGTGGAAACAACCCAAGTGCCCATCAATACATGAGTGGATTAATAAAATGTGGTGTATGTCTACCATGGAGTACTATTCAGTCACAGAATACAGTGGTGATATAGCACCTCTTGTGTTATCCTGGATGGAGCTGGAGCCCATTCTACTAAGTGAAGTATCCCAAGAATGGAAAAAGAAGGACCGCATGTACTCACCATCAAATTGGTACTAATTGATTAACGCTTATATGCACATATAGTAATAACATTCATCGGGTGTCAGGGAGATGGGTGGGGAGGAGGAGATGGGTATATCTACACCTAATGGATGTGGTAGGCACCATCTGGGGGATGGACACCCTTGAAGCTCTGACTCAGGTGGGGCAAAGGCAATATATGTAACCTAAACATTTGTACCCCCGTAATAAGCTGAAATTAAAAAATTTAGAAATATAAAAAAATGAAAAATAAAAGAATTCAAAAATAATACATTTTCTGTGAAATATTACCATTCTAACTTAAATAATAAAAAAAATTTAAAAATCTAGTTTGATTTGAGACACTGGGCTTACAGGAGGAAGAAGGCACAAGATATTAAAAAAAAATAGGTGTAGCAATGCCATGAAGAAATTTACTGTAGAAAAACTTGCCAGTTTAGGGAAAGTGTGACTCTAAGCCCCAAAACAAAGACTGAGAGCTGGAAGCCTCTATATTTTGATGGAATTATGGCAAATTCAGAGACAAAGGCATATTTCTTTTGGGAAAATGCACAAACTTTTTATATAATGAATTCTTATATCGATAAGATAAACTGAGAACAACTATGTTAAACTTTAAATCTGTGAAAGTATTTTAAAGAAAACCAGAATACTTATAAATTAAACATGTGTTATTCTACTAATCTGCTTTGACATAGATCCAGCTCACAAACCGGTCTCCTTAGATAGATTTCAGGGATCTAGGAGTTTGAAATTGTGTGTAAAATATTGTTTTAAATTATAAGAAGGTAACCAGCTTTCATCATATTCTCAAAGAGATCCCTAAAATAGTATTTGTCACTCTGTGGACTATTGAGCACCTGCAACTGAATTATAATATAATTATAGATTTCCTCTAACTAAATGAGGATCTCTGGAGATGAGACCTGGGAATATGCATTACCAATGAGCTGAAAAAATCACTGATCCAGAGGCATGAAGGGCTGCCCTCCTTCAAGTGTTTAGTTGATTTAGTCAGGCCTTGATCCAGAGTTGGAAAGGAAATGATTCAAAAATTGGAGCCCTGGTGAACATTATTTCAACATGGGTCGAATACCTCTCCCAAAGCTTTGGCACAGGTTCTAATCCTATGTTACAACTGACCACAGCTGATTGATAAAATCAGTGGGAATCTGGCTCCTCTTGGGAATAAACCTATGCAAGCACTCTTGAGAAATGAATTAAGTAGCTACAGAGCCCAAACAGTGGGATTGTAAATGTTGTAAACTTGTAAAATACAATGTATGGCTAATCTCACTTTTCAGTTGTTTAGAAATGTTTAACATAGAAACATGTATCTATATTCCACCCATCTGTGATATTATTTTAACCTAAAATTTTGAAGAGTTCCCAGAACACTGGGCCAGTCTGAGTACTAGACTCTCAATGCACATCCTCCTTTAGTCTCCCTTTTGCAATGAGAGCTATGTCTGATACTTTGCATGCAAAAAAAGTATATTAAGGTCATATATACTTCCCTTGTGCTAATTATGCTCACATGAAGGATACCCACTCTTAAAATTACTTGATTTTACTGTCAGAATGGAGACGCTTTTATAAAAAAGGACAACCTCAAATTGCAGAAAATTATTCTGTCTTTGAGCTACTCCATAGCAGTGAAATATATATCTTTGAATGATGTATTTTGAATGCTATAAGGATAGCATAATATGATTCTAATGGATAATGTAGGTCGCAATTTTCAAGTCTCTTTGTCTCAAGCAAGAATTACTCTTTCGGTAGATGCCATATTTAACCTTGCCTTGCAAACCTGGAGGGAATATCTGAGTGGTCTGAGTCTTCATTCAGCAATGCCCAAGTTCTTACAATAACATGCTTAACTCCTGGCAATGCTGAATCTTCTCTTTATTTTTTCTTTTTTGATATTCCTAAGTGTTTAGCATTCTGTCACAGTCCTGAGGTGAGAAAGATGTTATTCTTGGTCATATTAGCACCATTAATATCTCCCATGATTGTATTGCTTCCTCAGTGTCCTACAGTTGGCTAGGACATGTGCATACTGATCCAACTTATTAACAGTTGAAGATATTTTTGAGAGATTTTTCAAGTCTGTTTGCCTTTTTATTAAACATACTCCTGTTTACTTCTTTGTTGCTGCACTTAAAATTATAACTGTTTGGATCATGCTATTTCTACCTATCCTTCTTCATCTTAGATCAACATATTCATTTTCCAGAAACAAGAAGCTGTTACCAGGTGCTGGGAAATGGGAGATGGATGTTCTCCAGCTGGAGGTTATGGGGAAGGAAGAGGCTCTAATAGATGCTAAAGTGCTTTTCAATCTAGTCTTGTGAGTCCATTTCATTTAAAGTTTCCCCTTTTTATATATTTAAGCTGCTCTGTGAAACATAAAAACAACCTTACCTACTTTGCATTTTGTGAGTGAGTTTGAGTATTACCATACATTTTCCCAAATCTGCTCCCATCCTCTTTTGGCTCATATTTTAAGATATTTTAATTCTAAAGCTTCGAGGAAGGAATACAGCAAAATATCACCCAAAGTAAGAAAACGTTCCAAGATTTAGAGAGACAAATTTACAGCAAAAGTCATATACCATAAGAGATGAGTAAATTGACATTCCCTCTCTACAACTCCCGATTTTTATTAGGTATAACATTAATATAACATCAAAGCTGATGAACTTGTATTCTATTCTATAACCACATTTAGTATGTGCTAAATGTATGTAATAAACATACATTGCTTTTCATAAAATATGAACATTTTTATTTAGATGTATCATTTTAAAGTACTGCTGCATCTTCAAATATTATTGTGTGTTGGGACCATTTGGGGGAGCAGAAAAATAAACGTGTAATTTCACAATGTAAATCAATAGAAAAATAGAATTTGATGTATATAAATTCATTTTACAGGCAACTTTTTTTTTTTTTTTTTGAGACAGAGTCTCACTCTGTTGTCTGGGCTAGAGTGAGTGCCGTGGCGTCAGCCTAGCTCGCAGCAACCTCAAACTCCTGGCCTCAAGCGATCCTCCTGCCTCAGCCTCCCGAGTAGCTGGGACTACAGGCATGCGCCACCATGCCCGGCTAATTTTTTCTATATATTTTTAGTTGTCCGATTAATTTCTTTCCAATTTTTAGTAGAGACGGGGTCTCGCTCTTGCTCAGGCTGGTTTCAAACTCCTGAGCTCAAACGATCCGCTTGCCTTGGCCTCCCAGAGAGCTAGGATTACAGGCATGAGCCACCACGCCCGGCCTACAGGCAACTTTTTATTGTTAACATACTTTTGATGAAAATACTAATCTAAATTATTAAGCACAGTACCTGGATACACAATAACCCTACAGTTCTATTTGGAATTTTCTCTAACATTTTGACTATATATTTCTAATGGGAGAGTCAGAACATGAATAAAACAGTTTAATTTTAGAGTCCTCTAGTATATTTTCACTATAAATATAGCTAGAAAAAATCTGTTAAAGCATATCAACACAAGGAAAATCAGTTGCTGACAGGAAAAATGGACATCTGAGCACACAGACTCAGTGGGCTTAAAATTGGCTGATCAGGATGCAAAATGTAATGTCAGTTGAGTCATCACTTCATTAAGTTGCAATTCCATCCTCTAATAATGTTCATTAATATTGGAATGGGCCTTTTAAACTACAAACTGTTTTGTCAATATTAACCCATCTTCCTACCACCATGAAACAGTAACTGAGTTAGTGCTTATATTCCCATTTTACAGAGAGATAGAGGGAAACAGAGAATGTGTGCGTGGCCATTCAGAGTGGTGGAATAATTTGGAAGAAAGTAAAAGGTCATTAATAGCATTGAAAGACTATGGAACAAGGTTAAAAGATCTCTATTTAGTGGTCCATTCAAACTTGCATGATATTAAGACACTGCGGAAGCTTTGTAAGTCAAATTTCTGGGGATGTTTACCTTTTTCAGGGACATAATAGAAGACAGGAAGATAGGAACAGAACTTAAGCCAAAAGAGAGGTAGGCTCATTTGCATTCCATTGGGTTTCCCTGGAAGAAGGCCGCATGGTAATAATACCATCTCACACTTGCATAGTGTGGAGCATATGCATATTAGATATGTTATTTTATTACATTGTGCTTTTAAACATATTATTTCATGTTCACAATGGATAAGTCCTTGAATGCCCTCTAGATATGGTCAGAAAGCTCAGTAAGGAAGCACTGCTTATATACACAAAATAATTTAGAGAGAAACAAAGATTATTGAACACAGTGGTGTTGAAAACAATCTGTTGATTACAGAATTGTAATTGGTTTTGTAATGCCATATAATCATAATAAATTAAGGTGATTTGTGGGTATAGACACAACCTGAGAAGCATTTTCCTGAACATAAGTGGCATCTCTCTTCATACAGAACAGCCACAAGGGCCCAAATGTAGAGTGTACCAGGTACTACTTAATAGTTGTACTTCCTTGTAATGGGTTCATTTTCAAAAGTGTAGATTTTAACATTTATGCTAGTCTATATTTCTTGGTAGATATTAACTCTATATATTAATTTAGTCAAATTAACTGAAACCATTATTATATCTTGAGACAAGTAGATTTTCCCAGCCAATCCTTCATAAAAGAATTTCAATGTACAGTAGGATTTAGCAAATGCATGACACACACCCAAGGGTGGAGTAGGTAGGAAAGGGTGACCTTGATAGAGTTGAAAGGAAAAGTAAACATAATTTGTTTTGTTATTAGAATAGCAGGCAAGACTGGAACAACTCTTCCATTTTCTTTATTTCCTTATTTTATTTTTGTACAGAGTAGCAAGCAACTTAGAGCCTTTTAAAGTTTGAATAAATCAAGAGTGTGTACACTGAAGAGAAAGGAGCTTTTTGTCTCTAGGTTTGAAATTCTTTTAAAAATATGCAAAACAGTGATTCCTTTATATGATTATGTTGGTCAAGGTTCAGTCATGTTCAACCATCTGAATTCCCTGGGTTTGAAAAATTGAATTGGAAGACATGTAGAGAAGACTGTTCAGCATTTGTTTTTAGACTAGAAGACAAATTTCTCTCTCTCTCTCTCTCTCTCTCTCTCTCTCTCTCTCTGTCTCTCTCATCTCTGTCTCTATCTCTATCTCTATCTCTCCCAGCTATCTGTCTTCTCTCTCTCTTTCCCTCTCCCCTCATCTCTTTTTCTACACACAAACACACATACACACCTATACCGAGGGGCGAATTATTTTGTTAGAGTGAGGTGCTCCTTATCAGAGTGATCAGCATGTGCCAGCACAACAATGTCCACATTACAGCATTTCCTTTTAGACCAGACTATATCTGGAAGTCAAATCAAGCAAGGGCATTCTCCTATCACGCTCTTCAAAGAATCTGCTTTGCATCACTGTGATCATATCTAGATATGAAAATAGTTCAAACAGAAGGAAGATACACCAGCTGGAATAGGATTAGCTGGCTGGCAGACATGAAGACCTCTTCTCTTCTTATAACATTCACTGGAGCTGGGGTATACTTTCAGTGCCGGGAAGGCATCAGGGTTTGGTGGGTGATTTTTTCAATACTAAAGCCGTTAAGAGGTCCCTGATTATCTTCCTGCTGTGGCAACATGACCCCATCTTTTTTTTGGTAGAAATGATAGAAATAATAGCAAATACTTACATAGCTTTTACTAAAGACCAGGTACTATTATAAGCATACTATATACATTTTCTCACTGAATATTTACAAGCAATCTTTGAGGTAGGTGCCTTATTTATCCACATTTTCGAGATAAGGAAACTGTGACATAAAAATGTTAAGTAACTTTATTACCATTAATATTGGTCCCGAGCCACGATGTGGATCCTCAGTGAGTCGTGTTGCACCCTAGGCTTTTTCAAGCCTGTACGTGATACCACTTCTAGCTATCCGACTTGTCAGCCAAGCAAAAGAAGAAAGGAAGAGAGAGAGAGGGAGTGGGGAAGAGAGAAGCAGAGCCTGAAGTTTCACCACAATGTCTGCTTCCATATACTTCAGGCTTCTCAGTACCAGTTCTAAGAATGAACATAGCTTAGCTGCTTCTGGCTTAACCGATCAAGTGGGGGAAAGAGTCAAAATAGGCATCAAAGGCTGGAATCAAAAAGAAAAAGAGAAATGACTCCTCTGCCCTAGTAAATTCAAAGACAATTGCCAAAGAACTTACTGGACCAAATTTTCATGGTTTTGTGCATTTACAGGCCCATATTCATGGCTGCTAGCACATTGTGATACAATGAGAACAATAACAAAACTAAACTAAAACAAAATAAACAAAATAATTATTTAAACACAGTATTAATCATTTAAATATAAGGAATTATTGGGTTTCAAAGTTATACCAGCAGAGTTACTGTCACTTATTATCACTTAGAATTCAAGAACCTAGCATACATCAGATGGAGACCCCCCCTATCATAGATAGATAGGGGCTTGATTCATATGAGATCTTCTTGACATGGACAATTAAAGATCATAGCTACTTTGACTTGCCTTCAGGTAATATCAGTAAGTCTGGCAATATAATGCCCCCAACACTAGCATTCCATAATGTAACTGTCTGGCATTGCTGTTAGCATCACATGCAACTTTTATCCCTTTCCTACATATTCACCTTCCACACTCAGTTTTTAGATGCAAAATTTCTAATTAAATCCCACGTTAGTCACTGATCCCCTGCTGCATGCCTAGCGCTCTGGTAAATGCTAACTTCAGAGCTCTCACTCAATAATATGGTCCCATTTGAATCTACTACACTAGCTTTCAGTCCCCAGCCAAAACTGATCAGAAACATTGTCTACATTAAAAATACTGCTATTAAATTTCAAAGTCATATGGTAAGCTTCCAAGGCCTCTGAATCTAAGCTTTTGTTATTTTGTATTCAGTTTGCTCAAGTTGACCGTGCTTGCTGGAAGCAAGTTTCTCCAGCCCAATCAGAACGTTTTGGGGCGTTAAGCTGGTATTTTCATAGTGCATTACCAACTTCCAAAAGGATCCGGTAGACAGATGCTGTAGTGATTCCGTTAGCTGGTACCTTCTTTGTGCACAGTGTCAGAGTGCTCTGTCCTTTAACTATAAGCTGTTCATGTGGAAAGTTATACAGCACAACACATGAGATGCTTTGGAGAAGGGAAATGGTTTAAAGGGCCTTTATGAAGTCCCCTTTTCCAGTGACCTGAACAATCCTGAGCTGTTATCATTTGGATCTTGATATAAAAAAATCCAGATCTTGTTTGGTCTGTGGGGATTATTTGTGACTTTTGCTTCTTCTGGAGTGAGGCTGGAGGTGAGTCTGTGATACAATGAGAACAATAACAAAACAAAACTAAAACAAAATAACAAAATAATTATTTAAACACAGTATTAACCATTTAAAAATAAGGAATTATTGGGTTTCAAAGTTATACCGGCAGAGTTACAAGTACTCGTTACCTAAAAATTTGTCTTCAACAAAACCATGAAAAATAACTACATGCACACAGACACACGCATATACTGTATTTCAAAAGTGACAAGCACGTAGATTTGAGATGGTTATTTCCATTCTGTTGAGAAGTGATTCAGTAGTTATAATGAAAATTGTCAGTGTATTGCTCCTGCTTTATTCAAGGTGAAAATATCACTTTAATCACTTTCAAGAAAATGTGATCATTTCTGTACTCCTGTTCATTTAATGTGACTGAGAAATATCGTTTGTACTAAATTTTGCATAATGAACATGGCAACTTTATAGAAAACTAAGTATTATGATTTCAAGTTTCTCTTAATCCACAATTACTTTGAAACTACCTATTATATCAATATGAGTGACAAACAACTTTGGGATTAGTGTTTTTTTTTTTAAAATTTTTTTTATTTATTTCAGCATATTATGGGGGTACAGATGTTTCTGTTACATATGTTGCCCTTGCCCCCACCTCCCTCCCTAAGTCCGAGTTTCAAATATGTCCATCGTTTGGGTGGTGCACATTGCACTCTTTGTGCATGCATATACC
>CAUYSK010111685.1:0-11984 GCA_963575035.1 Avahi laniger
TATCTAGAAAACCCCAAAGATTCTGCCATGAGACTACTGGAAATGATAAACAAATTCAGCATAGTCTCGGGTTACCAAATCAGCATACAGAAATCAGTAGTATTCCTATATGCCAACAACAGTCAAACTGAGAACCAAATCAAAGACTCAATACCCTTCACAATAGCAAAAAAGAAAATAAAATATGTAGGAATATATTTAACTAAGGAAGTAAAAGACCCCTACAGGGAGAACTATGAAACACTGAGGGAGGAAATAGCAGAGGACATAAACAGGCGGAAAACCATACCATGCTCACGGGTCAGCAGAATCAACATTGTTAAAATGTCTATACTACCCAAAGTGATCTACAGATTCAATGCAATACCCATCAAAACAGCAACATTATTTTTCGCAGATCTAGAAAAAATAATTCTATGCTTTGTATGAAACCAGGGAAGACCCTGTATAGCAAAAGCAATCTTAAGCAAAAAGAACAAATTGGGAGGCATCAATTTAGCAGACTTCAAGCTATACTACAAGGCTATAGGAACTAAAACAGCAAGGTACTGGCACAAGAACCGAGACACAGACCAATGGAACAGAACTGAGAAGCCAGATATAAAACCATTCTCATATATCCATCTAATCTTTGACAAAGCAGATGAAAACATACACTGGGGAAAAGAATCCTTATTCAATAAATGGTGCTGGAAAAACTGGATAGCCACACGTAGAAGATTGGATCAGGACCCACAACTTTTACCTCTCACAAAAATCAACTCATGCTGGGTAACAGACTTAAACCTAAGGAGTGAAACTATTAGAATTCTAGAGGAAAATGTTGGAAATACTCTTCTAGACATTGGCCTAGGCAAAGAATTTATGAAGAAGACCCCAAGGCAATCACAGCAACAATCAAAATAAATAAATGGGATCTGATAAAATTAAAAAGCTTCTGCACAGCCAAGGAAACTATCATGAGAGCAAACAGACAACCTACAGATTGGGAGAAAATATTCACCTGCTACACATCTGATAAAGGGCTGATAACTAGAATCTAAATAGAAATCAGGAAAATCAGCAAGAAAAATCAAACAACCCTATCAAAAAGTGGGCAAAGTACATGAACAGAAACTTTTCAAAAGAAGATGGACTAATGGTCAACAAACATATGAAAAAATTCTCAACATCTCTAATCATCAGGGAAATGAAAATCAAAACCACAATGAGATGTCACTTAACTCCAGTGAGAATGGCTTTTATCAAAAAATCATAAAATAAATGTTGATGTGGATACAGAGAGATAGGAATACTGATACACTGCTGGTGGGACTGCAAACTAGTACAACCTCTGTGGAAAGCAATATGGAGATATCTCAAAGAGCTAAAAGTAGAACTACCATTTAATCCAGTGATCCCATTATTAGGCATCTACTCAAAGGAAAAAAAGACATTCTATAAAAAAGACATCTGCTCTAGAATGTTTATGGCAGTACAATTCACAATTGCAAAGATGTGGAAACAACCCAAATGCCCATCAATACATGAGTGGATTAATAAAATGTGGTATACATATACCATGGAGCTCTACTCAGCCACAAAAAACAATGGTGATTTAGTACCTCTTGTATTATCCTGGATAGAGCTGGAACCCATTCTACTAAGTGAAGTATCACAAAAATGGAAAAACAAGCACCACATGTACTCACCGTCAAATTGGTATTAATAGATCAACATTTATGTGCACATATAGTAGTAAGATTCATCGGGTGTCAGGCAGGTGGGAGCGGGGAGGAGGGGATGGGTATATTTACACCTAATGGGTGTGGTGCACACCATCTGGGGAATGGACATGCTTGAAGCTCTGACTCAGGTGGGGAAAAGGCAATATATGTAACCTAAACATTTGTACCCCCATAATATGTTGAAATAAAAAAGAAAAAATGTTAAAAAGTAATGAATAAAAAAATAGACGTGGTCTCTGCTCTTGTACTGCTTATAGTCTACCAGTGGAGACAACTTAAAGGAAAACAGATACAGGTATAATTTTGAATTGTGAGAAATACTATGAAGAAAACAAATGGGAATGGTGATCATGAATCCTGAGAGGAGAAAGGGGGACTTCTCTGAAAAGGCCTTTCAATCAAGATTTGAGAGGCATTCCTGGACAAGAGAACAGACTATGTGAAGACTTAGACACAGGAAAAATTTAGCTGGAGACCCACTGCCTTGGTTTTTGTATCACATATCATGCCTAGAATATTTGCTGCTGCTATTGCTGATATTTAAATGATAGTAATAAAGTACTACAATAAGACATGATCATAAAATTATACCAAAGCCAAGGCACTTAATGCCTATGAAATGGTATTTAACAATTGTATATTGTCACTGATGAGGCTGGATACAAGTGGTTACATTAGTCATATGTAACATTAAACTTAAGCAAAACTTTCAATACAATTGCCACAGAGCTCTCCATTCCGTTTCTAATAGCTCTGATTGCCTTAAATTATGACAGCATATTGAAGCTGCAGTCTGGGCAAAGTCACCATTCTGTAGAGTTTCAGTCAAACACTGTTATTGAGGAAGAAATACCTAAAATAACATTCCTTTTAATGATTAAATAGAGGGTTGGCACAAAGTACAGGACAGAAAAAAAATCTATATAGCCATTGAGGAAAGAATAAGTAGGTTGTGTTTTGCAATTCCTTCCTGGTGGGTTTACAATTATTCCACAGCATGACAGCTAGAATGCCTAAGAAATCACTTACCTGAATCTCAGTAATAATTAGTCCCCTATCCTTTGTATGTTCACCATGAATTCTGTTGACCTCGGTACATGGAAAGCCTGAGTTTACCCATTTACAGTTCTAAGTATTAATTCCTTACAGGCAAACAAAATTGTGCTGGGGGTTGAACAATTCCTGGCCAGCAGGGTGTATTTTAACTAGGAAGTTTAAGATGCATTGGTTGAATAATTAATGTATAAATCTTAGCCAGATGGGTAAGGGAAATGAAAATAAGCTTTATTTGTTATAGGTATAGATTTAGCTATATTAAAGTCTTTCTGCTTTTAAGATGAAGTCTCTATGTCAAAAAAACCAAAAGACAGAAGTACTCCTGTTGGTAGTGCAATTGAAATGGAAATTAACAAATTGTGTTAATTTGTTGTGCTTGTAATCTGGCTGAAAATTGTGGTGTCACAGTATTACAATTTGGGTATGGGACAGCATGCAGATGAACCCACCAACACATATCAACCCTTCACTTATTCCCTTGTTTGTTAAACTATTCAGAAATGTGTGGCCTACCTGTTGTAAGCTATAATTAAGGCTATTTTTTATAATTAATGCCTATTTTTAAAATTAACATTTTAAAGTCCAGTGATAGCTCTTATGTCTTTTGTCCCATACTGTCAGGACTGACAGAGTGGGCCGTTCAGAAGAGACACTCAATCTTATTGCAGCCCTCAGCAAATGAGCCATATGTGATTTGGCAAAGGACAAAAGTTTTCCAGCTTGTCGGTACTGTGTACATCACTAGGGGTCTATCAGTCCCATCAGAGTGCCTGGAACACAGTGGACCTCTGGTTTATTGCTGGTATGTAAGCTAATGCATCTGCAGAGGCCAAGGAACACAACTATTTCACCCTATTCAGTTTGTTTCCTGCCATTTCCACAAATACTAAAAAGGTGACTGTCTTTAACAGCCCTGGCTCTGACAAACAAGCTGGGGAAAGGATCTGACTATTTATCGTTTGATTTTGACTCTCAGGGTTTTCATAGCTTCAGCTCAACTGTAGTGCCTAAGGTATATTTATTTTTTCTCAAGTCAAACAAGCCAAATGCCAAAGGCCACAGAATGCTTTTCTATGCTTTAGAACTCACTACTGATGGATGTATTATACATCTGTGCCTCCTAAAACCTCATTTTATACATGGGGAAACTGAGGCCCTGAAAGTTTAGATGAATTGCCTAAGGTTTCATGACCAACTAGTGGCAGAGCACTGACTAAAACCCAAGCATCCTTCCCAAACTCCCTGATAGGGCTCTTTCCAGCACACTACATGACCCCCTAAAAGAAGAATTGCTAGAAAATATCCAGTGGGTTGTATGGAGTAGCCTGCCGGAATACAGAAAGCTCCATGGGTTGTAAGCGAACAGACACTGCAAAGCTCTGATGGAACAGCCTGCTTATTGAGCTGCTCAGCCTCCCTCTGGGGTCAGACCCCAAAGATTTACAATATGCAACAGTAAGAAAGACACTGAGGGGCCCCAAAAGAGGGGCCCCAAAGACTTACAATATGCAACATCAAGAAAGACACTGAGGGGCCCCAAAACCATGGTCCAAGCAGGGTTTGGCTGGCTTACACTTGGACCATTGCCCCCATTGTTCCTTGTATCTGTACCCCTAACCCTGACTCAACTACCTGTGATTTGGTTTAAGATCTAATATAATACTCCTTGGCTTCTTCCTTTGGTTTATTGATAGATTCTCAATCTTTCCTTCTCCCTCCCAACTTCCATCCCTCCGTAGTTCCTGTCCTTGAATCTTCTGCCCCACTGCCCGTCATCCCAGGATTCAAGGTTCAGGACACCACAGGCAGAGTACTCCTTCTCTCTTGGTCCACCAGTTCCTGCAGATGAGGACCAGGAGTAGGGAGTAAGGTGGGGGAAGCAAGAGTATTTAAACACTTTTACTTTTTCAAAATATTAACTAGAAGTTTCTATCAACCGACCCTTGTCACAGCTATAGCACAATGGAAAAAAGATCATCAAAAGCTGACTGAGGGCCTTGCAATGATCTGGAAGGGCCTACTGAACCATCAAGAAGATGAAATTAGGTCCCACCCACAATTAGGATTGAATATATTTTCTTATACGCTTGGCTTTCCAAAATTGTTCATCTCTAGATGGTTTACAGCAATTTTTTTCCCTAGAAGAATATTTTCTAGGTATGAAATTAGTATCATTTGGAATAATTATTTTACTGATGTTTTTAAAAGAGCCACGGAAGTCACCTCAACAATCATTAAGATAACTCCTCATCACATGGCATGGGTGGAGATCTTTCATTTAGAGAAATAGTCTCTGTGTAGAGAAAGTTAGCAAGTAAATTAGGCTTTATTTAGCAAATGTGTGTTACATCAGTGATTGGCAATACAATAAATACAGAAAAGTGTAATTCAATTCATACCATTTCAAAATTTGTGATGATTCAGTCATGGGCTGGCATAGTTTACCTTTCCTCTAACTATTAAAAAAAACAGCAACAACAGATTTCTGAGTAAATTAAGGGTATAAACATGAGCTCTCAGGGGATGTTTAACCCAGTTTAGAGAAAAACTCTTTCCAAGCTCTCTAACATCCATTTGCATATAAATAATTAGCGTGCTGATTTCAAATAATCTTTTCCTACTCAATGGCACATAATCAAGACCTCTGCTTGGCAATATTTTATTAGCTTTTTATAATATCATTTCTGCTTGAAAATAAGAAAAATTGATTATTTTAAAGTAATCTCTAATTCGGCATTGTCACAACAGCCAAATGTCCATCCTTCCCCTCCATCTGTGCTAGAGAGGCCTAACTACATGACACAGCCTGCCGAAATTTCATCCCTATTGAATCCTCATTAAAGAGCATTTAGAAAATGTCTGCAAATGCCTGATGCAGTAAGACCTGAAGCAGTTTGCCCTGTTATTAGATGTATATAAACAAAGTCTCTACTTAGGATGCAAAATGCCCAGTGCCTTAAGAGATTTAAAGGAAAAGAAACAACCATGTACCTATAATTGCTTTTAGAATTAATAAAAATCTAATTAGTGTAAAAAATTTCAGAAAACAGGTAGAGAAGTGTTCAACCCAACCCCTGGCACCAAAACCCTCAGCATATACCCAGCAGCCTACCTTCTACGTAAAGGCCTCCACAGCCTCAGAGCTTCCCATATCCCAAAGCTCTTCCCATCATCCAACAGTAAAAGCATTAGACAGTCTTTCCTTATGTTGGGCCAAATCTGCCTCCTTGCAATTCTTACATATTGGTCTAATTTTTTAGGGAGGAAACCCACTAATGTTTCTATGGTTCTTTACATGGCAATTTTCACATATGTATTCTGATTGAACTGTCTCAATAATCCTAGGAAGCAGATATTCCTATTACCATTGTCTTTTTTTTTTTTTTTTGAGACAGAGTCTCATTGTTTCACCTGGGGTAGAGTGCCATGGCGTCAGCCTAGCTCACAGCAACCTCAAACTCCTGGGCTCAAGCCATCCTTTTGCCTCAGCCTCCCGAGTAGCTGGGACTACAGGCATGCGCTACCATGCCCAGCTAATTTTTTCTATACATTTTTAGTTGTCCAATTAATTTCTTTCTATTTTTAGTAGAGATGGAGTCTCGCTCTTGCTCAGGCTGGTTTCAAACTCCTGAGCTCAAACAATCCGTCCGCCTCGGCCTCCCAGAGAGCTAGGATTACAGGCATGAGCCACCGCGCTCATGTCTTATAGATGAAGACCTGGAAGCTGAGAGAGGCTCAGGAACTGCTCAGGGTTGCAGAGTTATGAAGTGGCAGAAGCAAGGCTTGAACTCAGGTTTTCCATTCCATCTTTTATGCCACTTTCACTACCCCACCTCACCCCACTCACACATTTAAAAAAGAAAGAAAAACAAGCTGCTTCTGCTTTCCTAAGAGAACAGCACTTGAAGGGAAGGGGAAGAATAATTGAAAGTGCATTCTCTACACAGTCTCCCTGAAAAGTCTCTGCCACTCACGTGGGTTTAAACCACCCAGATCTGTATTTTCAGCCCAGACATTTATCCCGAGTTCTGGAATAGAATAGCCACTCTCCCAGATGGAAGTCCCACAGTACCTAAAATCCAGCAGGTTCCAAGATGAAATTATCCATTGTTCTCCATTCTATATTCACCCTCCATTCTTAATCTTAGTCAGAAATACCAGCCTCTACTTAGGCAGAAACCTGAAGAATTATCCTAGACACTTCCTTCCCCTTACCAAATCTCCTGACAGTATCATAAGAATTTCACCACTTTAAAATCTTTCTGCATCTACCTCTTCCTCCCCATTCTCACTGCTATTGCCTTATTCAGTCCTCCATATCTCACTTAGACAAATTCAGTGGCCAATCTATATCCCTCCTCTATTACCAATCTTTCAATCATTCCTTTTGCCTCCAGATGTGATTCTCAAACCTAGCTAATCAAGAAAATGTCTAAGTTCCCCAGATGATTTGAATAATTCACCAATGTGTGGGAACTAATAGTGTCCAAGGCAAAGTTTACATCCTCAATGATCTGAATCCTGCCTACCTCTCTAGTCATAATTTCTGCCACTTTCTCCTTGGCAAGGAATACTCTAGCAATCCTATAAACATATTATAATGGCTTGCACCTCTGTGCCCCCCACTGGAGCTGACCTCTCAGCCTTGAATGTTCTGCCCCTGGAAAACCTCTATTGAAGCCTCAACACTTAACTGAGTATCACATCTTCAACAACCCTTTTGTGACTTTATCAGGCTGGATTAGGTGCTCTTCCTCTGTGACCTCATAGCATCACACAAAGTTCTCTATCATGTCACTTAGTATATTGTGTTGAAATTATTTGTTTGTATGTTTGAGTCCCTGACAAGCCCATAAGTTCTCAAAACCAAGGAATATGTTTATTCATCACTGGCATGTACCTGTCACTTAAAAGGTGCTCAGTATATGTTGACCTGAAATGAGCCTGATTTCAAATATGGACTCTACACTTGGACTAACTGTAGATTTGAATTTTAGGAAACTCAATTCACCTGCTTGGGTCTCAGTTTTCAAATCTGTAAAATAGGTACAATAAATCCTCATGTTCATTCACATACCAAACATGTGAATGTCTCCTAAGGGATAGGCACTAGCTTGTATGAAGACTGAATGAATCGATTAATGTATGTGAGGGTTTTTGTAAACTATCACACAGCATTGCAAAGGTATTTTTGCAATTTTAGCCTCCACTTAGTCTCTCAACCAGAAATAACAATTTCATTCCATAAAACCAAAGTGTACTAAGCTTTAGTCTCTATTAGGCTCACCAAGGTGTAAGAGTTAAAAAGCCACTTAGCTCAACGGGGAACTACACTGGCCTAACTGAGATTGGAAGTTCACTCTAGGAAAGCATAACATACTGAAAACCCATTCTGGAAGGGGCAGTGCTCATTTCCCAAGGACACAGGCTTCACAGCTAAGCACCACTGAGGAAAGGTCACTGAGCCCCATTCCTTCTCCCCACTGACTTCTGCTCTAACCTGTGTTTGGACTTCCATGGTAAAGGGTGTGGAGTGTGGTGAAACAGGCTAAACTGGGCTCAACAACCTGACTTCCTAAGGTGCATCCAGGTCTTCCTAGAGCCTGTCTACTCAAGTGAGTACTGGGTCCCCTGAGATTTTCCTGGAGAGGTCACTCTCAGGGGCAGCAAGCAGTCTTAAAGGTCAGTCCCACAGAGTTGAGGGAAACCAAATTGATTTGCTGGTCCTGGGGAATTTGAGCCTAGAGTAGCTCTGGGCTATTGTCTCCCAAATGACACTGCTATCCTTGAGTGCTTATATCTTGTAGGCCCAGATGAGACCATAAACTCCTCAAAGTCCTTGGAGTAGAAGTTCTTGGGTCTATTCTAGGCTCCCACTCTCAGTCACAGAGTTGCTCATCCTCTTGGGGTAAGTTCTAGCTCATAGATTGCTTCTCAGAATCCCAAACTCTGCAGGCCTCTAGCAATGGCACCAAGTGACATTATGTCCAACTCCCTAAAGGAATCTGATCTCTCATTGATCCAGAAGTGATTCCTAAATCAAGAAAGCTATCGGAAGTTATGCTAAGAGCCAGGCAAGGAGAGGTTGGAAGCATTTTCTTTATGTATAGAGCTCCCAGAAAGTACGTTAATACGCACTCACTGAAGCAGATTCTTATCAACTATCCCCTCTGGATTCCAGCCATGTGATCATGCCTACCTTCAAGAAATCTCAAGGCTTGGAGCTCTTTGATTAGGAGAGAAAAATAAAAGAGATGAAACTTGTACTGTCATGTTATTTCCACACTCAATGTCCCATAAACTTCAAAAATCACAATTCAACCCATAGGACATCAGAATCATTAATTCAATAAATATTTACTGAGCACTTACTCAGTAAAACTCAGCTACAGTCTATCTTTGGAGAGTACACAGGCTCATAGGGAAGACAGACATATAAACAAAAGAGTTGTAATATGACATTGTACAAAATTCAAAAGAATCTCAGAGCTAGACATAGTTCATTGTTCTTGGAAACTTCAGAAAAGGCTTTCCAGAGAAGAGGACACTGAGACATGGTTTTGAAGGACAAATGGTGGTTTACTAGGCATACAAGGCAGGAAGAGGAGTCCAAGAAGAGGGGACATGTTAAAAGACATAGGCGAATATTGCTGGAGCCTGAGATAAAGTGTAGGTGAGGGAGTGGTGAGAGATGAAGCTTAAGAAGTAGGCAGGAAGCAGTTCAATATGCCAGCCTAAGGAGCTTAAACTTTATCCTTTAGAAAAGTAAGTAGCCACCAGGAAGACTAAATATTTTTCTATTTTTATTTTATTGTTGTTATTTCTATTCTTGTTTTTGTTTGTTCTTTACAGTGTAATGGCATGACTAAATTTTTGGTTTGTAAAATTATGTCAGTGGGCTACATGAAGGGGGCTGTGGGGACATGGTAAGAGACTAGAGACAGGAAGACAAGATTAAAGATCACTGAAATAGTCTAAATGAGAGATTATAAAAGCTTGGACAAAGAAGTAGCATGGGGATATAGATGGCAGATTAAAGAGAGTTTTAGGATAGAATCAACTTGGTGAATATTTAGCTTTGGGGGGGGGAGGAAGACAGAAGGAATGATGGCTAGATTTCTGTTCTGAGAACCCCAAAGGGATGGTGTTGCCATTGACTGAAAAAATGAGAAGAGTAGCAAGTTTGGAGGAAACTGAGGTGGGAAGAGCTCAGTTTGGGCATCTAGCCTATAAATGTCCATCTATTCAGTTGGACATCTGTCCTACAGATAGTTGGATAGATGTGTCTGGAGTTTTCAGAATATTACAGGGCTAGAAATATATATTTGGGTGTTATAAGTATATAAGTGATAGTTAAAATCTTGAGATTACATAAAAATAATGAAGGAAGAAGGTATACATTGGTCATAAAAGAAGATGGTCAACAAAAAGGTAGGTCATTTAAGGGGCAGGTAAAAATAATCTGAGATAAAATGATCAGACATAGAAGAACCAGAAGAGTAAGGGATCAACAAAGTCAGAAGAAGACAGAAATCAAGAAGGGAAGAGTAAAGATTAAAGAGAAAACATACACAAAATATTATGAAAGTAACACAGAACTTGACTCTTCCTTATCCTGTTCCTCTTACATCCAGATATGATGCCAAGTTTAAAGTTTGGGTGATTAAAAGAATAGTGGAATAATTGACAGAAATAGGGAACACAGAGGAATAAATAGCTTGGGAGGAAAGATGATGAGTTTCAGTTGAGATACACTCATTCTGAGATATAATCAGGACATTAATACCTAGGAAGCAGATGGGAAACTGAGACAATCTCAGGAGAAAGGTTAGAGTTTGAAGTTAATATTGAAAATCATCTGCATGAAGGTTCTAGTGGAATCTGTGAAATTTCCATAGAAGAGACTATCAAAAGTGAAGAGGAAAAGAAGATATACAAATGGCCAATAAGCACATGAAAATATGCTCATGAGTCATTAGGAAAATACAAATAAGAACACAATAAAATACCCCTTCACACCCACTACAGTGGCTATAATAAATACTGACAATAACAAGCCTTGGTGAGAATATAGAGAAAATGGAACCCTCCTACATTGCCAGTGGGAATGTAAAATGGTGCAACCACTTTGGAAAAGTTGGGCAGTTTCTCAGAGTTAAACATTGAGTTATCGTATGATTCGGCAATTCCACTGCTTAGGTATCTACTCAAGAGAAATGAAAACATGTTCAAACAAAAACTTACACATAAACATTCATAACAGCATTATTTATAACAGCCAAAAGAAAGCAACCCAAGTGTCTATCAAGTGTTATGAATGGATAAACAAAATGTGGTATATCCATACGATGGGATATGAGTTAGCCATAAAAAGGAACTGGACTTTATTAGAATTAAACAAAAGAGTTATGCTCTCTGAAAGTCACTGTTAAGAGAATAAAAAGAGAACACAAAGAATGTGAAAAATATTTTCAAAACACATATCTAATAAAAACCTTGTATATAACATATGCAAAGAACTCCTAAACTTCAACAAAAATAAAACAAACAATCCAATTTGAAAACGGGAAAAATATCTTAACAGATATCACATCAAAGAAGATATACAGATGGCAAATAAGCTTATAATAAGATGCCCAACATCATATATCATTAGGGAATTTAAAATTAAAACAACAATGAAATACCACTATACACCTATTAGAAAGGTGAAAATACAAACAACTGACAGCACCAAATGCTGTCGAGGATGTGGAGCAACAGGAATTATCATTTATTGTTGGTGGGAATGCAAAATGGCACAGCCACTTTGGAAGACAGTTTGATAGTTTCTTACAAAGCTAAACATAGTCTTACAATACAACCTAGCACCATGCTCACTGGTATTTACTTACATCAGTTGACAACTTTTGTGTCCACAAAAATGTCTACAGCAGATTTATCCTTAAATGTCCCAAATTGGAATCAACCAAGATGTTATTCAAAAGGTGAATGAATAGGGAGAAAAAATAGCGGAGTTAGGGTAGCCTCCCGGATCCCTGCTTCCATAGAGGGAGACGCAGATCCTGGTCTGCTACACACAATCGGAGCGCTCTCCCACAAAAACAGCGAGGGGAATAGGTGCAGATTCAGCGGGGGACACACAAATCAGGAAAAAGAATAACAGGAGATAGGAATACAAAACCTGGAAAGTGCGGACAT
>CAUYSK010111686.1:0-12373 GCA_963575035.1 Avahi laniger
CTGTAGTCCCAGCTACTCGGGAGGCTGAGGCAGGAGGATCGCTTGAGCCCAGGAGTTTGAGGTTGCTGTGAGCTAGGATGATGCCACGGCACTCTAGCCCAGGCAACACAGTGAGACTCTGTCTCAAAAAAAAAAAAAAAAGAATACTTCATATTATTACCATTAATTACCAACCTAGTCTATACTTGACAAAAGTAAAAATAACCAAAAAGATAAGCATAATAAAAATTATATTCTTTAATAATTCGTTTCAACACTATCTGTACATAGATACATGCCATCATTTATTATCACAGCTGCTAAAACATGACATATTATTTTGTATTTTCTCATGCAAGATCAAATACAGCCCTGCAATCTTAGCCTGTTACTGATGATTGCAAAAGTATTACCTTGTAATAACATCAGCACTACTCTGATTTATCAGACCTTCATATGAATGCCAGTTCAACCTTTAAAAGAAATCTTTAAAAAATACTGTAGAAAATATAAGTTGTTTGTATGGAATGTTCCCTAGGATAATATCTTTTAAATAATACTAATTTCCATGGAAATAACCTAGTATGTGTTTCATGAAATTCTTTAAGAGAGTTCTGATGGTGCACTTAACAGGCTATCATTAAACCATTTATTGCTGTGTGGGTGGTGAGTTTTGAAACATTTTCTCAGATATAAAAAGGTGTAGCTCTTTTGGGCCTACAAGCAAATGTTTATTTGGCACAATTCATTCTATTCAATGTGTACAGCTCTCTAAGACACTATGAAATATTTGAAAGCAACTATCAAGGAGAAGAAAAGAATAAGAAATTATGGGGTTTGTTGGGAAATGGGACAAATATATTTTCAGAGGCTATTTCAAAATATATAGGGGAATTGATTAGGCATAAACAACACTGGATGAAAAGCCTAATAAAATTTCTCTATCCTTTGAGTTAGCAATGGCTGTAGATAATATGCTTTGTCCAGAAAGTTTGTGAACATAAGCCTCCACAAAATAAACATTATACTCTGAATCATAAGATTTGTAGGACTTCTCACTAAAAGGGTTGAAACTGTACATATAGCATTAAAGCTTTATCTCCAAACTTAGGTTCATGGTTATGTAGAAAACCTCAACCAAACTTAAGATGTAAAAATAAGCATTTTAGTAATAATTTAGGTTCTATAAATATTATACATAGGGAATATAGTCAACTCAATATAATTGAATCAATGAGCTCCTTAAGCTCCAATGATCTTAATCTCAGAACTTCATTGCATTAATTTCAAAGACATCTTAGAAAACAGTTGATATGTGTTGGCTGCATCCATTTTACCTTTTTTTTCCACCCAAAAGAAACCTGATTTTCCTTAGAACTTACCGATTCCCAGTATATAGCAGTCATGTGGTTTGAGAGGATAGACTTCATCCCCAGGTTAAGTCCAGGACAGCAACTTGCACTTGACCACAGTGATTGGTTCAGGGATGGGCATGTATCACATTTTGGCCAATGAATGTTAGAGATTTGCTAAGGATTCCTATGAATGAAATGTTGCTCTGCTGTGGGAGCTCCAGGGACTTTCCCTGGACAAGGTGAGAAGAATGTGAGGTCCACTAATGCTGTTATGAGGGAATCTAGCATGAAAATAAATCCAGCGCCTGGAAGAGGACAGAAGTATAAGAATCAAAATGGAATCAGTGGCCAGTTGGCATCATGAACCTATCTATGAATCAAGTTTCCCTCAAAGCCTAAAATTAGAACAGTCTGTGCATAATCCAACTACATAAACCTATATATACCCCCAAGTTTTTTTCTTTCTTAATCCACTTTGGTTCAGGTTTTCCATTGCTTGCAACAAAAAGTCTCCCAGCCAACATAATTTAGAACAGTGGAGGAAGTATTGTGTTCAAGTTGTCTGAGGTTTACTTCTACCACTGAGTATTTGTGTGAACTTAAGCTAGCTCTTTAACCAAATTCTTTAATCATTGTATCCTTGTCTACAACAAGAGCAGCAGTTCTAGATATATGATTTCTATAACAGCACAGGCTGTCTCTATCAATTCCACTCCTCTTTCTGGGCATACAAGTTGACTACACTTCCTGGCCTCCCATGCAGTTTAGTTGGGGAATTTGACTCAGTTCTGGGAGACGGGATGTAGTCCAAAGTGATAAAAACCACATCAAGGCCTAGATTTTATTAGGTTGGTGCAAAAGTAATTGTCGTTTTAGCATTATTGATATTTGCCATTTGATATTGGAATACATTCTTAAATAAATGTGGGTTATATTATACATCATTTTCATGCACATTTCTAGCTTTATTTTTTTGCTAATGACTTATTTGCTGTTTATATTAATTTTAGACTATGGAAATGATGTTAGACAAAAAACAAATACGAGCAATTTTTTTATTCGAGTTCAAAATGGGTCATAAAGCAGTAGAGACAACTCACAACATCAACAACGTATTTTGCCCAGGAACTGCTAACATACAGTGCAGTGGTGGTTCAAGAAGTTTTGCAAAGGAGATGAGAGCCCTGAAGATGAGGAGTGCAGTGGCCGGCGATCGGAAGTTGACAACGACCAATTGAGAGCAATCATGGAAGCTGATCCTCTTACAACTACATGAGAAGTTGCCAAAGAACTCAACATTGACCACATTCTATGGTTCTTTGGCATGTGAAGCAAATTGGAAATAGGAAAAAGCTCAATAAGTGGGTGCCTCATGAGCCGACCGAAACTCAAAAAATCGTCATTTTGAAATGTCGTGTTCTCTTCTTGTATGCAATAACAAACCATTTCTCAATTGGATTATGACGTGCAATGAAAAGTGAATTTTATACGACAACCGGCGATGACCGGCTCAGTGACTGCACTGAGAAGAAGCTCCTAAGCACTTCCCAAAGCCAAACTTGCACCAAAAAAAGGTCATGGTCACTGTTAGGTGGTCTGCTGCCAGTATGATCCACTACAGCTTTCTGAATCCACTATAGCTTTCTGAATTCTGGCAAAACCATTAAATCTTAGAAGTACACTCAGCAAATCTGAGATGTACCAAAAACTGCAATGCCTACCGCTGGCATTGGTCAACAGAAAGGGCCAAATTCTTCTCCACAACAATGCCCGAATGCATGTCACGCAATCAACCCTTCAAAAGTTGAATGAATTGGGCTACAAAGTTTTTGCCTCATCCACCATATTCACCTGGCCTCTAGCCAACTGACTACCACTTCTTCAAGCATCTCAACAACTTTTTGCAGGGAAAACACTCCAAACCAGCAGGATGTAGAAAATGCTTTCCAAGAGTTCTGCGAATCCCAAAGCACAGATTTTTATGCTACAGGAATAAACAAACCTATTTCTTGTTGGCAACAATGTGCTGATTGTAATTGTTCCTATTTTGATTAATAAAGATGTGTTTGAGTCTAGTTATAATGATTTAAAATTTATGGTCCAAAATTGTAATTACTTTTACATCAACCTAATAGTTCGTATGATTCCAAAGTCCTCTATTCCCTTGCTTCAATGACTATAGAGGCCAAATGTGAGGATGGCAGAATCTTGAATCCCTGAGTCTTTCCTAGGATTCAAAATCCTTGTCATCCAGTTTTCAACCTAATTTTAACAAAATATAAAACATTCTGAAAACTTTGCAACATATTTTTGTCCTTCCAAAAAATTCCTGCATTGGTGAAATGTTTAATTGTGCTGATGAAATTGCCTTGATTCAGAATTTCGTGACTAATAATTTAAACAGAAATGATATGTTTTACTACCTCCACCCTAATTTAAACTTAGTGTATGAAATGAAAAATATCTTAGTGTATAGCTAACTACTGTTTTTAAAATACTATAAAATCTCTGTTATTATACATAATTTATTTCTTATTCACCTGGATTCTGATGTGGGTTGAGCAGCTCTCTTAGGATTTTGAATAAATGGGGTCAACTAGAGTGTTACAATTCACGGTGAAGTAGTCTGGGCATCCTGTGCATGGGCTTGAACCTGCCCCTCAGCAGCTAAGAAGCCACAGCAGAGCCTTTAGTGGAGGGTATGGCATGATTAAGGGAACAGATCAAGTGGTGAAATGACCAAGAGATACCAATAATCTTTTCTAAATCAATGTTGGGCAATTTATCCCACTGAGGCAAGAAGAAATATTCAATTAGTAACTGATTCCTAAACCAATCTGGAGATTTTAGGTCAGTCTTCTAAATTGGATTTATAATATATTGTCTCTCCCAACCAGTTCTAGGCCCTCGCCTATCCCTCCACTTCTTGGACACAAGTAATAATCCTCTAGTGCTAAAACTGGATCTTTCCAATTCTCATTTCCATCCAAGATCCTGCCCCCATTGAAAGGAGAGCTAATTGTGCATAACTCCATTCCCACGTCTGCCAACTCAAAGTCACAGGAAGAACAATCTCACCTAGTTCTATTTATTTTACAAAAGATGCCATTGCAGTGTAAGCTCTTCAAGAGAAAGAATGGTATCCTATTTAGCTTTAGATAAACAATGATCACCAGAGTATCTTGTACTCTGCTCTACCACTTGTAGAACTGATAATGGTCAGGAAATAAGGTTCTCTCTCCAATAGGGTTCTCTTGATTCCCAGTTACCTTGGCAACTGAAAGGGGTAAGAGATACTACCCACAAAGAAGCTGAAAAACCTAGCTATGCAAAGAGAGCTACTGTTCCCAGCAGTATATGTGTGGTAATAAACACTACTGTGTATTTTCTTTCTGTTTTCCTATGCTGGTTAATGGTATATATACATACATACATGCTATGAACACACACATATATTTTCTCCACAAGAGTGATAAAAGTCTTTTAAAAAAAGATGTATGTGTGTGAAGTGTGCATGGGGAAGAGAACTTTAAGATAAAGTTGTGTCAACTGCTAGAATTTAGGTCAGATTGGGAATTTCTGACGTGATTACAGTCATCCATTTACATAATATGATTTTCATGGAGTAAAAAGCAATTTCAAAGAGGATCTTTTTCTTCACTCAGCCCCATGGTATTCTGTCCAACTCTGAGGCTGGGAAAGGAGGGAAAGCTACAGAGAGACAGAAGAAAGCTATTTTCACTAAGATTTTCTGAGACACGAACTGGAAATACACTTTTTAAGCTTTTACCACATTGGTAAGAGTGACTTACTCTGTAAACTCCAGGCCCTTGCAAGTTCACCAGCCCATGCCCAGTTATTGCAGGGAATTGGCATGGGTAGTTCAAACCTTCATCTCTATGGCTAAAATCACTGAACTGTGAGTTCGGCTCAGGCTTCTTGAAAGCCACAGCTATTATCATTGTGGTGCTGGGGAGGAAGGTGGGCTCATATTTATCAAATGTTTGCGTGAAGAACCCAATATGTTTTATTGGTGGTGATGACCTATGGCCAGACCACAGAGACTGGTTAGTGCTGGAGGACATGAGAGAATGGCAACGCACTCACTTAATCGTGCTTTCACTGTGGCTTGCTTTGAATCAGTAAGCAAGCAGGGCAAAGGACATCTGTGAGATTAAGCATGTAAATTAGTAGCTGTGACAACCAGGAGGTATACTCAGAGTTTGGGGCTCACCCTCCCAGGGAGATGAATCAGCAGGTCGGAGCAGCTCTGAACTGTGGGCTCACTCGCTGCCTTTTACATCATTTCAGGCTTGATGAGGGACACTCCATACTCAAGACTACCCTGACACCATGAAATAAATGTTTGCTGTGCTATAGTCAGATAACTAAGTTATTCTGTGTTTCATTTCTTGCTGCATCATTGGGCCAAGCTGAAGTTTAGTGCAGCAGACTGGCTATAGTCTAATAAAAACAGGAATTTTGTTTTTGAGTAAACAATCCACTTATACCAACTGAGGTGGTAGCCTTGGTTGCCTACCCAGGAATGTTTAAAGAAGCCTGTGCAGACATGTGGAGATGGGCAGAAGCCTCACCCTGTCCTTTGCTTCACATAAAAGATGATCAGGTGAAATCAAATGATGACAAAGACTGGGACTAGGCCAGGCTACTGCTCCTCAAACTCACATAAGATACAGACCCCTTTTAAAGGAAGAGATATTCATGATCTCTACCTTAGTTTGAGTTCTCCCCAAAACAGATTCTGGGGCAACAATTTAAGGGCAAGCAGTTTATTTAGAAGAAAACCAGTAAGGGAGTGGAGAAGTGTTATAAGGAAAGGCAGTCAGCCAACAAATGGTACACTATTAAGCCAGCTACTACATTGAATGACTGGACATATATCACCTGAACTATCCCATCTTATTGATGAAGAGGTTGAGGTATTTACAAACTCAGTCATTAATTGAAGACTGCTCTGTGGGAGTTGCTAATCTAGCCTGCCACCCATGGACAGGGATCCAGAAAAAGCCTTCCAATATAGAGATGCATGTATTGACAACTGAAAGTACACTGGAGCACACTGAAATCATTTTGAAAGAATTGAAAAATGGTTACTATTACATACCCATTTATCTAGAATTTGAGCTAGAAGGGACACAAAAATCTCCCAATAAAGGAGTAGTTAGGGCTTTGCATTCACAGCATCCCAGAAAGAATGTGCAGTGGTTTTCAGGGCTCTTGGTGGATTGACTCTCCAAAAGTTCTTACAGGTTGCATGGTAACACATTTATTTCAATAGAAAAATAAAGCCGGCTGATGGGCTCTGCCATACAAGTTCTGCCTTGTAGCTCTGTAACTACAAGGTTTCAGTGAAAATATATTTAAAGCACATAAACAAAATACTCTGTGTCAGAAATTACATTCTTTGTAATTAATAAACTCATGACCTAAAAATTTAGAATTTTAAAGTAAGCATATATAAAGCAGTTTTAGTTAGTTTAAATTTTAGTTTGAATAAATTTAGAAGCTATATGAACAAAAATGTTTGAAGATCATTGTAGCTTACTGCTACCATTTATACACCCAAATCCCATATTGAGGAGGGTGAATCACTGTGCACTATGCTTCAGAAAATCTCTGTGAAAACCAAAACCATTATACAGTCAGAATTCTTGGTCGTCAGCAACAGAAACCAACTTGAGCTGATTTAAGCAAGAAAGAAATTTGTTACAGAATATTCAGTAGCTCACATAATTTTAAGACAGGCTGGAGAATGAGATTCAGAAGTTAGGTAGTGAGGTATGATATCCCCAACACATAGCAAAACTGGGTCATTTAGGTCCCTGTGCATATCACTGCTAAACAATACGGAATGAAGCTTATGTCCCAATATAGCTGGTACTTCCTACAGTGTCCCGGATGCCATCATCTAGCATCAAAGGCATGCTCCTTTATGAACTTGCTCTCGCTACAACTGATGTGACCACCAGAGTAGGTTTTGTGTAGGTCCCACTGTTTTGTAGCACTATCACCCAATTCAAAGTCTGAGGTGGTCAGAAACAGAGGAAAGGCCTCTCTTCCTACAAGAAACATCAGGGAAAAAAGTGCCTGATACATTGAGCTCTCTCTACTACCCAAATCCAGAAAGTAGAAAATTCTCAAGAAATAGCTCTAATGTAGAGAAGCTGAAAACAATGATTAATGTCCCCTAAAAACAGCTATCTTTAATTTGAAGTATCTCTTTTCGTTTCCAAAAAAAACTGTTAAGAATTTGTTTCAATCCACCACATTATCATCACACATTGGTGATTTTTAATTTAGTTTCTGGTGCATATGTTAAAATGCAGATTATTTATTTTCTATCATGCCACATACATGAAAAGTCCCATTACGTGAGTTATTATCACGTGGGGTAAAGACTTGGAAAAGTCTCTGTGTGTTCTTGATTGAAATTCCAACAGGAGGAAGAAAGGGAGAGATAGAAGAAACAACAGACATTCATTTGAAGTCTAACCTGAGATTTTGTTCTGTTTTGCTTGTTTAGTTATTGTTGGTACAAGATGTTAAGTTCAGAAGAATGGATGAATCATATAAAGCTAGTCAAAGATGGGCATTATGATAATATGTAAGGCTGATCAGAATAATGAATTTGGTAATATGGATATAAAAGCTTTACAAATATCATTTCTTGACATTAGAGAACAGGGGTCTGCAAACTTTCTGTAAAGAGCCATATAACAAATATTTCAGGTCTTGTGGGCCTCTGTCATAATTAATCAATTCTGCTGTTGTAGCCCCAAAGCAGCCACAGATGATATACAAATTAATGGTTGTGGTTAAGTGCCAATAAAATTTCTTTACAAAGAAATTTGGCCCAAGGGCTATAGCTTCCCAACCCGTTACAGAATCTTATTAGAAATAACTCACATGCCTAATACTAAAGAAAAAAATGGAATAAATGCACCAGAGGTAGAAAAGTATTGAATCTGCCTCTTCCTCTTTGTAACTGTCCTAACCAGAAATCTGAAGGAAGAGTCACAAGTGCTCATCTGAATTACCTTAAATGATTCTTTGTCTACATCATGGTCTTTATTTCTTCATGCTATTGTGCATTTCCCTTGGGCAACAATATCAATGGCAGGCAGCACAGTACAGTGAACACTGATCATCTAGGTTCAAAGACTAGCTTTGTCAACTACTTATAAAATGACTTTGGGCAAAAAGACAAAGCCCAGAGAAGAAACTAGCAGGAACCACAGGAGTTCTTGGAGGCTGAGAATGCAGTAGATGCTTTACCAAGAAGACTTAAGATTTAGGTAAAGATTGAACATGTACCACTCCTACTTATCATGACAGTGGAGCATCCACCTTATAATAAAGACAGTATAATGAAAAAAACACACAAATGAATTAAATAGTAACTTGGGTGGAAGAAACTCATCTCTTACTTAATGTCTCTGGGGAAGAAATTCTGATGAGAAGTTTAGAATTTACAAGAATTTTGTGCCTCAGATAAAGAACAGTCATGAGCAATAGAACCTAAGTTGTTTAGAATGAATCAAACATGTTCTAAATTGCCTAGGTCCAGTGCAGTCATTTTCCCCCGTGACTTTCTTTGGTCAAAATCCAGGAATATAATAAGAGGTTGCACATCTGTATTACTTTTCTATTGCTGCCATAAAGAATTACCACAATCTCAGTGGCTTAAAGCAACAAAATTTCTATCATCTTACAGTACTGTAAGTCTGAAGTCTGGGATGGGTCTGATGGAAATCAAGGTATCAGCAGGAATTATTCCTTTCTGGGGGCTCTAAGGGAAAACCCATTTCCTGCTCACATAGATTAATGGCTGTATTTAGTTCCTTGTCATTGTAGGACCAAAGTTCCTGTTTTCTTGATGGCTGTAAGCAAAGGGCTGTTCCCAACCACATTTCTTGGCTCATGGTCCTCTTCCTCCAACTTCAAAGCCAGCAACAGAGGAGTCAGTCCTTCTCATGTCACATCTCTCAGACTAGTCTTCTTCACTCTTCCACTTTGGAGAACTCATGATTAGAGTGGGCCTATCTGGATAATCCAGAATAACCTCCGCATCTCAAGGTCCTTAACTTTAATCTCATCTGAAAAGTGGTGTTTGCCGTGTAAGGTAACATGATGACAGTTCCCAGGGTTTAGGATGTGGACATCTTGGACAGGGGCATTATTCTGTCTACCACGATATCCTAGTTGTTTTTCCTATTCTTCCCATTGGTATTGACATCTGAAAAATATTGACCTGTCTTTCAGAATTTGCATATAAATTCCTTCTGACCTTTGAAAAAGTCTACCTACAAAAGACAATGACATATCCATGGATATCTGATCATCTGTAGATGTAAACTCAAAATTTTATCTGGAAAACAGTTACTTTATATTACTAATTATTATATGAGGAACTGAACTAGAATCCAGGAGGCCTTCATTGTAGGTTCTACTATGTGATCACTGAGCTTCTTTGGGACTTAGTTTCCTAATCCACAAGATGAGGAATATGGACATGGAAATTTCTAGGTTTCCTTTTAGCTCTAAATATCTATGATCCATGGTTTGAAAGAAAAAGGGTGTAGGTGGGAGAGTAATTCTCTTTTAGTTACGAAAACAAAACAACAAAACTTATATAATAAGAACTTATTAGGAATGGTAAGGAAAAGTTTTGATAATTTTTTTTCATTTTTTTCTGCCCCATGTGTTTTAATGTAATTTCAACCATTTGCTTCCCATTACTGACTTGAGGTTACTTATGCCTAGCTTTTGTCAATATTATTCTTATACTCTCATCACTCCATTTATCTTTGTGTACCTCCTCACATTATACATCCCTCATAGCCTAACCTCAGTATTTTTCTCAAAAGAAATAAAAAAATTAGCTTTGCTCTCCCTTGCCATATAATGTTAGTAACAAGTCCAAATCAATCTGTTCCTTCATTGTGGACTACAACACTCAGGAATGAGCTCAGGTTGAAGATTCTGGAAACTTAAGTTAAAATAATTTCTGCCATCAACATTAGTTTCCCATTTTAGCATGCCAAAACCACAATGAAAAGGACAATACAATTTTACTTGTAATATAAGCCACTAAATGCAGCTAATCTTTAAAAGCCAAGCAAAACAACAAAAAAGCAAGCAAATACACTCAGCTTAAAATAATGTTCCTTAATTTGCTTTGCTATACTGATAACATATACATAGTAATTTAGCTTAAAAAAAGTATTAAAAATGTTCAGGTGTGGGTGCTCCATTTGGATTGGTCATCCACTCTGCATGCTATCTAAATAAAGCTGCCCCAAGCCATATGAATTCAAGTACCCTTCTAAGGTAAAGTCAGAAGTGTAAGAATTGCCTACCCCCCCAAAATTTGTGCTAATACAGAGCATGACCGGCCGGGCGCAGTGGCTCACGCCTGTAATCCTAGCACTCTGGGAGGCCGAGGTGGGTGGCTCGCTCAAGGTCAGGAGTTTGAGACCAGCCTGAGCAAGAGCGAGACCCCATCTCTACTAAAAAAATAGAAAGAAATGATCTGGACAACTAAAAAAAAAATATATAGAAAAAATTAGCCGGGCATGGTGGCACATGCCTGTAGTCCCAGCTACTCAGGAGGCTGAGGCAGGAGGATCGCTTGAGCCCAGGAGTTTGAGGTTGTTGTGAGCTAAGCTGATGCCATGGCACTCTAGACCTGGCAACAGAGTTAGACTCTGTCTCAAAAAAAAAAAAAAAAAAAAACAGAGCATGACTCATAGGAGGAGGTAAGTAAAATAGGGGCAGGTTAGACATATTTAACGTCTAGATTCTCAGTGGAGTATTAACCGACTCTATTGTGCTACAGCACTGCTTTTTCTCATACATATCAACTCATATGTGATTATTAAATAGGGAAGTAATGTTAGAATAATGTGGAAGGTGGGTTGGTTCAGACTTTCCTTAGTATTTTAATGTCTTGTGCTATGAAGACACAATAGCTGAAGCACAAGTAATGCAGCAGATTGCACGATTGTACCAGGCCTAAAAAAAACCAGTGCTAACATTCTTTCACTGTGTGGCACCCTGTCCTTTCTTGGACTTGGTTCAGCCATGTGCTCCATTTTGACAGTGCTTATTTTGCAGTTCTTTTAGATCCTTGTGCAAAAGAAACATCAATGAGTCAGAGCTATCTATCTCTGGCATTTCTAAATTTCCTGCAAACTTTGCAACTGCTTCTCCATCTGCAACTTCTGGTGGTGATGTTCTGCTGCCATTGTTTCCATCTCTCATGAGTATCTACCTAAACTGTTATTCTTTAAGCTAACTTCGACTTCTTAAAAAAGGTAAAACTCTGTAAGTTACTATAGCATTTCTTTGTAAGAAATTTTACATGTCCTTTTAAATGAGTTAGTATTTCCATTTAGATTACTGTGTCTGATAATGCTGCAGTTCAGAGGTTCCCAAATTTTACTGGGTATTAGTTACCTAGGGACGTTGTAGAATTTGAGACCCAGGTTCTCTCCCCATACCATTTAATTCAGATTGTCTGAGTGTGGGAGCCAAGTATCAGTAGTTTTCGAAGATCCCCAGGTGGTAATAGTGAGCTACTAGCAAAGTTCAAGAACGACTACTCAGTTATTCAGGTTTTAAGAGGTCTGTCCCACCTATTTTTAATTTAAGCTCTATTATTTTAAGTAAGCCATTCTTTTTAATGTATTTTCAGGAATGTATATATTATAGTCAGAATTCACATATTATCGTTTTTGGTTTCTGCTATAGTTTGAACGTTTGTGTTCCCCCAAAATTCGTATGTTGGAACTTAATACCCAATATGATAGTATTAAGAGGGGGGGGTCTTTTGAGAAGTAAGATTAAGTCATGAGGGCAGGGAATTAGGGAGCTTACGAAAAGGTTGAAAAGAGCTGCCTTGCCCCCTTCCTCTGTGCAATAGTAAGAAGTCATCATCTACAAGGAACAAGCCCTCACCAGATACCAGCAGTCACTTTGTTCTTGGAATTTCCAGCCTTCAGAACTGTGAGAAATAA